>RJWH01000851.1:0-295933 GCA_004363575.1 Solenodon paradoxus
CCTGCCTGCCTGCCGCCTGCCTGCCTGCCTGCCTGCCTGCCTGCTCCCTTTTGGGACTCAGCCCGCCCGCACCAGGGTGCACTGATAATAAATGCTGTTTTCCTGCACGAGGCTGCGTCAGGGCTGGTTATTCGAGTGACCCGGTTCCATGCTCGGCCAAACCTTTCACTTATTTGGAGTTTATCCTGCTCTTCTATTACAAGGTTCACATGGTGAAATATTAGGTCATTGTTTTAGACTTCTTTTTTTCACAAAAATATTTAAAACTAAACCCTTTCCTTTCTTTTCATGGTCTCCATTTTCTTCAAGGTGCCTGCAGAGTTATCTTGACTTTTCTCTTTGATCTACTGCCACTGAAGAAATCTATCTGGTAGAGAAATAATAGGACCAGGCCTCTGGGCATGCCAGAAGCCACAGATGGCCTCATTTCCCAGCGCTTTGTCTGCACCTGCAGCCAATAGCAGTCACGAGTCTTCAACTACAACATTACAGGGACTTGTTTCTTTTTTCTTTTCCAACTGTTGATTTGCAGAGTGAACCAAGCTTGGTTCATGAAGCCTGGGATAGGGAGATTTCTGCTGGACTGGCGTTGAATGAGGGCATCAGAATTTAGAATCTAGGGGATGTCAGTTAGAATGGGAGAGAGTGAAATTAAATTCCCAGCTTAAAAAGCCCTTAAAAACACTACAGGAAAGCAACAGAAAGAAAATAATGATAAAAACAGATATAAGTGATGTGAAAAACAGAAAGGTAGCACAACTAAGATATAATAAAAACCCTCAATTAGGGAAAAACTTCGAAAAGAGTCCACAACTACTAGTGAACCTAATCAAGATAAAATGGGGAGGAAGAAGGAAGCAAAAATACACTTACGGAAAATGACGAGGAGATTGGATTTTCGAAGCAGAGCTAGCTACATAATTCGTGGGGTCCTGTGCAAAATAAAAATATGGGAAAGCCTGCTCAAAAATCAGGGGAATAAGGTACACAAGTAATGCCCCCCAACCCCCATTCTTCTGTGGGCTTCTTGGTGGGTATTTTTTTAATTGCCATTCTAATTAAGGAGAGATTTAAATTATTAGCATAAATTTTACTTTCTCCTTACATTTTGCAATGCCATCTTTAAATGCAATATAACAGCATTTATCACATATGTAGGATCAAAATTACATGAGTTGTGTTTTGTGATGCACACGCATTTCTTTCTACAAGAACAGTAGAAATGGTACGCAAAGCCAGCACTTGATTTTGCCTTTTGACATTAGCGCATAACCAACACTGTCCTCCTTCAGTTTCCCGATGAGTAAAGACCAAGAGGAGAAGGACTACAAGTTGCCTCTTTTCTATTTCTTCTGTCACAATTTTCAGCATAATCAACAGGGAAGTAGCTCTAATTTAAAAGGGCATGATAGAATTTCTTGATAGTGTTTCTTACAATGCCATCATCTCATTTCTGGTTGGAAACAGGTTGCTGATTCAAAGAGAAAGCAAGGTCTCTTGTGGCTGTCAGCCCCTCCTCTTACTCAGTTGTAGATGTAACACCTTTTTTAAGTTTCCTGCACATTGTGGGTGATTGTAATTCTGTGCTCATGGGACACTGTGAATGAACATTATATGCAAATGGAATGGCAAGGCATCTATCAGTCTATATCCTGTGCTCAGACACATGTGCCATTGTCTCATCAGCTACTCTCATCCAAATAAGAAAACCACTGGGCAACCAATGAACTGAAAAAGCTGAAAAACTTATGTATTTATCTCATAAAAACCCCTTACTCTAGAAGCAACTTGGAACTCATTGCTACTAAAGTCTGAGATTCCCAGCTTATCAGTCTGCAATATAATCAAAAGAGTGTTTATTAAAGAACGGGAATCAGGATCCAGGTTCTCGACCAAGGCTGCAGTCCCAGGGTGTGTACATTCAGTGTCAGGGCAGAGGGCAGGTTTAAAGGACAGGCAGGGAGATGGTGATTTGTGGTGACACCTCTGGGTTGGTTCCTGGACCCTGAGTCTGTCTCTGTTTGGTAGGCAAAGGTCTTCAGCAAGAAGGCTGCATTGCGCGACAGGGTGGGGGTGTCTGCTGTCATGATTTGCAAGCAGTTGATCTCTTGTTTTTTTGTAGACACTGAATGGCTGAGTAGATGTTTCATTTTCACTTAGATATCTCAACATGGCAGCTTAAAAACAAGATGGAGTCTGACATAAAACAGATTCCACACAATAAATTCATCATTCTGCTTTGTATGAGTATGTAGTTTGGTTTTTGACAGAGCCAATAGTCTGTGTGTGACATTTCTCAAATTTGTCAGAATAGCTGTCTTTCCAGTTTTTAAAGGGGACCACAATGTGATCGGTTCTGTGCTCTGCTGAGAGTCTTCCACCAACAGAGGCAAATGATGTTTATATGCAGTGTTAAAAAGAAAATGACCAGCCCAAAGTGAAAGCGCTTATACTAAGCCCACCAAGACATATTTCCTAAAGCGCCACGTTTTCACTCCCGGCTGCAGGTTCAACTTCCACCAATAATGTCTCAACCCACCAGCGCGGGTCGGGGAGGTCAATGAGACCATTTTTTTCCGTTCTCCAGTGCCTTTCCACATGCTACCTGATTCATGAATCATTGAATAAAGTCAAATAGATCGTTAAATGAAGTCCGTTGGATTTTTTGTTACTTAACAGTGTGTACAGGACAAAAACAATCACTTAATACGCCTGGTTACGGAAACCTCACAATGAACTGAGGAAAAACGGAAGCGCCGAGGCTGCTGCAGCCGGGCCAGGCCTGTGGCCGTGCTGTGGTTGTGGGACGCGGTGCAGCCTCCGGATAGCCACTAGGGGGCGACCCCGCGCCTTGTTGCCCTTCCAGCCTCTGGTCCAGTTCAGCCAAGCACTGAACTAGTTAGCCTTCTCTTTGCCAACTTTGTCAGCTTCCGCGGCGACGCAAGCTGCTGATGGAAAACATGCTTATGAATTATCTCCCGTTCATCCCTAGATAAGCAGGAATAGATCGAAGCATGGACAATTACAAGATCAAGTACAGAGATCTTGGAGAGGCCACTGCCCTGTCACTCCACAGGAACTGGTCTTTCTAAGGTCATCTGTTATCACTAGGACACTAAATCAAATGGAAAAACTTTCAGTCTTCATGGTACTTGACCCTTCATAAGCATTTTATATGCCCTTTCTCCTACATTTTCCCACATACGAAATTCAAACTTTATTGAATGAGGGACACTCTCTAAAATATGTGATTGGAGGGACTACTCCACGTAGTCATTTAAATGGAATGTCACACAAACTGGTATTTCTCATTGTACAAATCTTTATATAGATGCTTTATACAAGACAAAATGTGTGATACTAGACTTGTAAATAATGTTTTCGAATAACCTGGCAGATTTTTAAAACATTTTTAAGACTCTGTTCTATATATACTATTCACAAATGATCTCAGTATCTTTTATATCCTTATTTAAATCTAAACGCCAACATCAAAATGGATAGTCACTCTAGAAAACTGACCTTCAAACTTATAACAGAATATGTTTATTATTATTTATTATGTGATTAAGTAGGGCAAAAACCTGCGAAATACTAGTCACTGCCAAATTCGCGTAGATACCCTTAATAGCACAGCTGTAGACCTTGTTAAAGTTTCTAATGCTAATGACTAAAACAGGCTTTTAAATTCTATCATTTAAAATCAATTTTTATATATCATAAAGAAAACACCATTAATATCATTAATAGCATTGCTACTATTTAGTGGAATCATATGAAACCGCCAATACTCAATTGTTTTTTAACTTGTGAAATGGCAATTTTATATGATCCAACTTAATACATTCTGGAAACAAGTCCTAAACATGATTAACAAAATCCTTCACAAGAAGATACATAAAGAGTACCTTTTAGGGGAAAAAGGGAATAAATCAGGATTTGATCATACCATAAAATTCACATGAAAGGTTCCAATTTGAATATATTATGTTAGTGTTATTTTCACATCTTCCCTTGTAGATTGATGCGGTATCTGCTTATGTTACTATATAGAAAAATAAGCTTACTTCTACATACATGTGCACACAGGTATGATTTCAAAATATTGCTGTGATTTATTTCAACTTAAAGCATGGTAAATAAAAAGGATAAAGTAGGTGCAGCCTGGTGGCCTAGCAGTTTAGTCCTCCAGAGACGTCGTCTACATACCTTCCAAGGTCCCCGGTTCAAGACTTGGGACCTGAGAAACAACAAAGACGAACAACTAAATAAAATAAATAAAACGCTTCTTCCTCCTCTCTCTTCATTCTTGCCTGCCTCTGGTTACCTTCATTCTTACCTGTGACTTTCCTTTAAAAAAAAAAGTGATATAGTAAAGTTCAGGCTATAAAATCTATCTATGAATATTTGTTAACTTTTCTATACACAAACATCAAATTAGCAGAGTGTGAAATTAGGAAAACAATACCATTTATAATTACATCACAAGCAATAAAATACCTAGGACTAAATATAATCAAGGAAGTAAAAATCCTATAGACTGAACTGAAATAACTATAAGACACTGTTGAAATAAATTGAACAAGAACAAAGAAATGGAGATGCATTTTGTGCTCATGAACTAGAAGAATTAACAATGTTAAAATGACATTTTACCTAAAACAATATACAGATTCAAAGAAATTCCTATCAAAATCCCAACGGCATTCTTTATATAAATTGAACAAAATATCCTAAAATTTGCATGGATACACAAAGACCTTGAATAGCTAAAATAATCCTGAGCTGGAGTGGGGGGCGGACATAGAGGTATCGCAAGCCCTGATTTCAGACTATACGACAATGTTAAAGTTATGAAGAGAGTATGGACTAAAAATAGATACATAGATAAATAGAATAAAATTGATAGCCCAGAAATCAACCCATACATGTATGGACAGCTAAATTTATAACAAAGGAGCCAAGAGCATACAATGGAGAATGGAAAATCTCTTCAATAAACGGTCCTGGGAAAATTGGGCAACTACATGCAAAAGAATGAAACGAGACCACTAATACTGCTCACAGAAGTTGATCTCTGCGTGTAAAATCTCCCTCTGCTCCCTCTCACCCAGATAATCCTGTATAATCTCTCCGTACAAGACCCTTAAACAAGTCACATCTACAAAGACTCCCCTTTGGGAGGGTTGTATCAGGTAATATTCATAGATTCCAGAGTTAGGCAATGGATTTTTTTGGAGGGGGAGGTCATTTTTTAGCTTATCTCAAACTCTAAATTTCACAAAGAAATTTGCTTTGCTCATTTTCCCTAAACAGCAGTCCCAGCACACAGATGCTCAGTGAAATATTTGTTGACTAAATTAGTCATGACACACGTCTTTAATATTTCACAACATTTAGGACAATTTCCACTTTTTTCCAGTCTTTTCATCATGTATTTATTAATTTAATGTCAATCTTCCCTGCACAGGAGCAAGATTCTTGTCCTTAGAAAACACAAAGCAACAAAACCACTGCAAAAATACTAGCAGTGTGTGTGACTCAGTTATATTTAGTGACTAGTTGAATATATACTAAGTGAATTATTTAAAGAAGTGGTAACTATAAGGGGAGAAGTCAAAAAGACGTCAAGATTAAGTGTTCAAAGACATTTTCAACAAGATTGAGGAGTGATAATGTAAGACTCTTTCCCCAACATCCATGCCAGACCAGATTCCTCCTGTCACATTCTCCTCAGAAGTCCTGATTGTGACCCAGGGCCCCGCTCACAGTCCTTTGTAAACAGGAGAAAGTTTTACAAAATGAACAGCAGTTCTACCCCAGATTGAATTAATTAAAACCACTAAAGGGGAAAACATTATTTTCTTAAAAACATTCATTTAAATGGGTTCGGCTTTAACTGTTCAATGGAATTATGATTCTTATGAAAACATCACAGCATGCAGCTTCCCAAGTGAATACAACTAGAGACGTTTCTCATTAGTTCTCTCAGAGAAAAGGAAATCTCTCTTCTGCCACCTGTGATTGCTTCATTTTCCTGCTTTGTTAGTTTTTAATGAAAGAACCTCAGTGGGCTCATGAAGACTGCTTTCTTAGAAGAAAAAATATTTGCTTCCTTGGCTTGAGGGGATTACTTCTTTCCGATGGCGGGGAGGGAACTGAGACCCGCTGATGAGACCCTGGGTTCCTCCAGAAGGAACTCGTGGAGAGAGCCGTTTGGTCAGGAACACACAGCAAGTTTATTCAAAACAGAAAGAGCTAGTTGTGGTGCCCTTCGGGGCCAGGAAGGTTACCTCAAGGGAATACACACAAGCGTGCATGTGCGGGGCCTAAGCTGCCTGCCTGCCTCTGACACAGGCAAGATGGGTACTTGCATGTGTGTGTGTGTGTGTGTGTGTGTGTGTGTGTGTATGCATATATATTCACATGTGGATCAGGGGCCTCCTCCTTTGTGAGCGTGTCCAGGTTACCTGGAGTGAAAAAAAAACAGGGGCGTATCTACCGGTGTGTCCTAGATGCAAGTTGTTAAGATGAGATCCTCTGTCTTGGGGTCCTTACTCTTAGATGTCCCCAGTTCTGCCAGTTAGTTTTCTACTCAGACATTTGCATACCGCCCTAGAGATTTTAAGCCATGCTGTCCCCACATCATTTTCAGAATGTCAAGCAAAATGATGACTCCATAGGAAAATTGGATTTGGTTTGAAAAGTGGATAAACTTAGTGCCTGGCGTACTCTATGTCTGGGAGGAATCAGGAAACAGAAGAATGGGACCCACTTTTTGCTCACTTTTTACCACTTCAGAGCTCAGTGTGCAGAGGCAGGAGACATCAAGACAAATACCTGATGCAAGGCCACAAGCAAAAGAATGGAGAAAGGAGAAGTTTCGCTGACTCTGTGGTAGAAGACCCTTTCCCTGACCCCAGTGTGAAAGTCAGTCTGCCAGGAATTGCCTACGGTACTGCAGAGGCTGCAGCTCCATCCGGGGACGTGTAAGCATCCTCCCTCCTCCAGCTGTACATGACTGATGGCGTTGCCAGTGGAAAAACACACATAGCCAAGGAGGTGAATCTCTACCTCAAAGTATAAAAGTTGCTCCCCTACACCCCACCCCCACCCGGCTGCTCAGCTTTGGGTAACAACACCCGTGGGTCAGCACCAGCGCTTGCAATAAAGTGCTGTTTTCTCTACTTGAGTGCTCAGCTGTCAGTCTGCTCACCGTCTGGAGGCTCTGCCAGAACAACTCTAGCTTTCTCCTGGCATCTGGGCTGCCCGTGTGGGCGCTCCAGACAGCAGAGTGTTTGCTATTTCTCTCCCGATAGCAGAGCCTTGTCTTCAGCTTGCCTGCTATTCTTCACACTGGGCCTGGGCCTCAGCAAACACTAGCTGATTCCCAGTAAGGGTGCCTTAGAGCAGACTCTGCCTAGAAAATAGACCAGCTCAGTGCAGGTGGCAGTAACTAAGAGCAAGAACTATTCTTTAGACCAAATGGGTCAACAAAATGAGGCTATATTTCAGGCATAGAATAATCTGAGAAATGGTTAACACATTTGGAAATGAAAATACACTGTCTTCGAAACAGGCTTAGGTTGTTTTGTTGTGTATTTTCCATCCTTTGGAAAACACAGCAGACTCATCAGTTGTCAAGAAGGTGAAATCTGCAAAGCCCTGCAGGCTCACTCAGTGTTTCCAGTGGGGCCCTTCTGGGGAGTTGAATAAAACAACTCCACCTTGTGAGGCCTGACCTAGGCAGTATAGACAGCAAAGGTCAGGAGTACCCTCCAGGTGTTCCAATTTAAAAAATAAACAAAGATCTCCCTCATTTCCAAAACCTCCCCTAGGACTGTAGTCATTGTCCATAGCTAAGAACCACTGAATATTATTTTTATCAGTGGGTAAACTGAGGCCCAGGGAAGGGAAGAAAGTCATAGATAAGACATGTGCACAACTATTAGAGAAGACTTATTGAAAGCCTACTCTATATTCTATTAGAACTGGGGAGCAGGGGAAGCATGCAAATCCAAAATAGAGGAACTTCTAAAGAAGAGAGTGGACATATTACATTCTATTGTATTATATGACTCTAACATATCACAGTCTTGTACTTTCTAAGTCCTTTCATGTTATCTTTGCAATGACTCTTTGAGGAAAACCAAGGGTCACAGATATTGTTATGGAGTCAGAAGTGGAAACTTTATCTGGTTTTCTGACTCCAGAGCTAGTTATCTTTTCATGACTACTTTATAATGAATGTTCAGACACAGAATGCAGTGTTTTTAAAAATTATCCAAAATTTGAAAAAAGGTAAAAAATGACCACATGTCCTTTCCAAGTCATAGAAGAGCACCATCTAATAGGCCCTCCAAGGGTCATCTGGTCTCCTGGCAAATGGGACAATGTTTAACTTACTATTTATTATTATTTAGAGGTCAGACTGTGAAAGGGGATATTAATAAAAAGCTCAGAACATGCAAATTATTTCTGTATGGCAGTTATGCAAATGATTTCTACTCATCGAGAAGATAAGCACAGAGGTTGTAGATTAATTGTCCTGTGGGTTATTAATCACCTGTGTGTCACATGGAAGTTTGATTCAAGCATTCTCCTTGTTTTTACTGACTACAGGGCATGTGAGCTTCTTATATTCCTTGGAGAATAAGTTAATGGAATCTTTGACACATGTTGCATGAGAGTTGGGTTTCTAACTCTCTGAGAATTAACATTTTGACTTTAGTAAGAAGCAACAAGTGGCTGAGTACTGCGACATGAAATCAGTGTTGTGAGGACAGAGGATGAGAAGGGTGAGTGCTGGGAAAAAAATTGTAGAAAAGGAATTCTTGAGATGGGCCTTGGAGGAAGGGTTCATATTAGAACAGGCTGTGAAGGGAGGGTTTCCTGGGAGGGATTACAACAGGAGTGTCAGAACCCCCTCAAGAGCAAACCTTAGACCAGGGATTAAAGTTCAACTATCAGGACAGTGAATCGCCTCTGGCTCCAGCACCCAGTTGTGGATGCATCCGGATCAATAAGGAAAGCTGATGGACGAGTTCGGCATGTAAGACGTGTAGTACATGACCAGGACAGACCCTCCACTAAGAAACAAAGGAATGACACAAGTTGAAGAAGACCACCAATAACTTCAAAGGACAATGTCGCCTTGGCCAATCAGGAACTGAAACCTGGTCTGCAGACTCCTCTCTCCATCCCCTTCTTCGCCATGTGGGATTTTCCCTTAAAAACTCAGGCCTAGCTGGCAAGGCCTCGGGTCTCAGCCTCCCTTGGCTGGCTCCATCCTCTCTCTCTCTGCTCCCCACAAATGGACCCCCAACTTGCTTACTTGCTGTGCCTGTCTGATATGTGGAGCGACCCTGAACCCATGGGGTCTGGACCTCCCTTCATAGGCTCCATCCCTTTACCCTCAAATTAAATCTCCGCTTCCTCACTTGCCTAACTCTGCCATGGGTTCTTTGAGTGACCCGAAAACCCCCACAAGGAGAAACCAAGGAAGAAATTGGGGCACTTTTGGAAGGGCGACAAAAGTTAAAGTAAGGGAGAGGCACTTCGCTTGGTGTTTTTCCTCAGCTCATGCTCTGGACCTTAGAGGATATAGAATGTGAAGATGGAAGGGAAATATGGTAGGTCAGTTACAGCAAGAATTGCAGCTATGTTGTTCAACAATATATTCTCAGTGCTTGGACACAGCCAACAAGATAGTCACCATGCTTGGTTTGTTTGTCGGATAACTAAGCTGAACAAAAAAGAATCTGATTAGCTCTCATTAATTGACCACTTTCCAAGCTCTAGGCACTGTGCCTACCTCTTCACATAAACAATGGCATTGAGTCCTCACAGTGATGGTATGAAGCAGATTTTCTTATTTTTCAAATTAGGTCTAGCCTGTGGCAAACTTGTAACATGGTTGAATTTTATCTAACATGTCCTTGACTCTTTCCCTGAGGGTCCAGGACCTAAGACTTATTTTTCCCACTGCCCAAAGGGTCTCCTGGTTAAACCCCAAGTCTGGTGGTGTCAGCATCATTGGAATAAATCAATCTCAAATGATGTGCTACTGAGAGAGCCCCAGGTGACACCTGGGGCCACAGGTACACAAATACTTACTGAATTTAAATGAGTAGATCCGAAGGCAACCATCTTGGTTTTCTTACCTACAGGAAACAATCATTTTGTGTTGTAAACTTCAAACTCAAAACAAAAAAAAGAGATAAAGTGGTTCTGCTTCCATCCCTGCTGCTACCCCATGAAGAAAGAGCACTCCGGACCCCTTCTGAGGAGCCATTTCCTCTCTCTTCCTGCCTGCCTGCCTGCGCTCGCCTTCAATCCTACCTGCACCTTTCCTAAAGATGGTGGTCTTCAAGTAGCCGGACTAAGCAGGACTGGACACAAATGTCTAACTCAGGACTCATCTGTATGTCTCTTAGTGCCACATTGGGGTGACAGAGACTGTCAGCTTTTTATCATGTCTGGCAACTCCGCCTGCCTAATCCTGTTTCCTCCTTTTTCCTTTCACAAATGTAAATCCTCAATACAGTTTTTGCACTCCTACCTCTGTCTCAGCATCTGCTTTTTTTCTCATGGAACCTGCTCATTCGGGATGTTATTTCCAAACACCCTTTCAACAGGGAGGGGGAGTGGGTATTTTAGAACTGGTTTTGAGCTGGTACCAACAAAATGCATAATCCCCTTTAATGCTAGGGACAAAGGTATACTTCCACTCTGGCACCTGAGTCAAATAAACTTGTATTTCTTGCTATTCTTCTTGGCGCTGATCATGCCTTGATGTTATAAAATAGCTTGAATGTTCCCACTGACTTTCTCAATGAATGATTTGTCCAATTAGTCAGAAGTGTGACAGAAAGCAATAACACTAAGTCTTTTTGCAGTCAGCTAGCTGGTTTCAGTCAAGTTGCCTGGTTATAAATGGACTCTTATAAATGGTCATATAGATTCCATAAATCCCTTGTCCACACACTGAGTCATGACTTAGGGAAGTTGTTTCTCAAGTACAGACTGTGTCCTTCCTGTAATGATTTATGAAATGCCCTATATTTGGTGTTAGATAATAAAGTCTTAATGTGGTACTTAATTTGAAGCCATGAATGGAAGGGAATTGTTTTTGCTCTTTAGTTTGAAAGCATCCCCTAATTTCTTATAAGTGCAATATTCCCCCAAATCATCCATCCATCCATCCAACATTTGTTGACCAAGAAAAGGCTGCTACTGGGCCTTCACTTGATCAAATTCTTGCAGCTATGCCCATAGCACCACATTTTTGAGAAATCTGCATACAATTTCTTCAGTAGCGATTACCAGGCAGACACCTTGAGAGCCTAACACATTACTATTCCACTTCCATCTGTCCTTTGTATCAGATCATCAAACCTTGGCCTTGGCAGTTGGGCCACAGAGTAGTGGCTCTGGAATGACAGTCTTGGGTTCAAATATGGGGTCTCTCAGTTTCTAACTGTGTGGTCTTGATAAGTTTACTTAACCTCTCTGAGTCTTAGTTCATCTCTCTGTAAAACAAGATAATCATCTATAATATAGGGCTATTATGAAAATTATATGAAATGATATTTGTAAAGCACTTATGTCCCTGGTTCTTACTCTAAATCTGACACCAAAATATTATTTTTATCTATCTGGCCCTGGGGCAGAGGGCATTTGTACTTCTGCAGTGTACATCCCCATTATAACCGTTTGCCTTACTGGCATAATCCAGATACTGGCATAATCCCATGCTTGAACAAATTTGACTTTGAACAAGACTCTCTTTGATTACCAGATTGTTTCATTTTTAAAAAAGTCTAAAGACCTTGATTACAAAAGTAGCTGATGCAACTTGACTGTAATATAGCAGTTTGGATTTGGGGTCAGTGTGTTTTTGAAATATGGGGCTATGACTCAGCATTAAATTTCTGTAGATATTTGGGGCCTAGGAAGCTCAGCTCTGGATTTATTGGTTCCTCTTAGTAGGAGCTAGGTTCTTACTCAATTGATTCCATAAAACAGAAGTTCCAAAGGCTAGTTCTCCAGGGCAGTGACAGGCGATACTCTTGGTCCACTCACTACCATTATGTCCATCAGAAGTGCTATCTGTCTTCTGGAAGAAAGGAAGTAGTCAGTTTCCTTGGAGCCCATAGGCCGGCAGAACAACAAGCTTTTACCCCTTTTTCCTTAAAATCTTTCTTCTCCCTTTCCTTCTCCACTGGACCAGGAGAGAATGAGAACATTCAATCTTGCTGGCATTACTCCCTCACTTTGTAAATTTGTTTCCTTAAGTAACGATCATCGGCTAGAGGGAACAAGTTTTTCTGGATCATTCCTGGAGTTAGATGATCAGTCTTTAACTGGATCAAATCACATTTTCTTTTTTTCTCCTTATTCCTCTTCTTTATTAATAGTGATAAATCTGTTTTCCAATATGATATTTTTAAAATTCCCTATGTTCTAATGAGATTTTTTTCCGATCTTCCTCATACTGGCCAGGAGTTTCTTGAAAGTAGAATCCCTACCTTGTTTCGCTCTTTAACCCTCAAAGTGCCTGGTGAAGGCCCAGTATGGAGATGGCATGTGATAATCGTGGTGGAATTAAGTTAAATCATTCCTTTTCAAAAATACTTTAAAGCATTTTGCTCCACCACAGACAAAATTACTCTATAATCATCAAATGTACACCTAGGTAGCATGTTATATTTACATATTATTTATCTATACACTATGCTCTGTATCTGTGCATTATTCAATAGATGTATTCCATGCCAATGGGCAGCCAAGTAAACTTTAAGTACATGGAATAAGGATTCAATTTACTAGAGTATCATCTGGGTGCTACTAATATCAGTGGTTATACTTTTTTTATTTTCTTTTTGGTCATTTTTCTTCATTCTTCTGCCTCTTCCAATATTCTCCAATACAAAATTTGATCATTCATTCAATTGTGATATTTGCTAATCATCTACAAGTTATGAGAATGTATCCATCATTAATCCACAGCTCCTATCACAAATATTTAAATGCAATACAGTTGTCTTACAAGGGAATCTTACTGTAAAGAGAAGCATCACACCTGATTGATTCAATGTTAGTTCCCTTTAGTTCAGCCTGGGTTTTCTTTCACCAAGCCCTCAGATGTGCTGCATCAAACTTCTTGGGTATTTTTTGCAGCCTTGAGCTTACTGTCTCAGTGCTTATAGGCTGCCCACTGAAAATGTGGTGGATTTGAAATGGAGATTAATAGTCCAAGTAGGGAATAGTCCACTCATAACTTAATAGACAAGGTCATACATATGTAGGCTTCTGATCAGAGACTTTCGTCCTATACGCTCTCCACTCCTGTGACCCAAGTATAAATTAGGAGGTCACTACCCAAACGTAATATTCCTAATTACAAAATGATTTTCTAGAAATTTCTTTCTAACAACAAGACTCTCTAGTGTTTTAAGACAGAATGCGGTGTAGAGTAGATCAAAGCTGATACTATGTACCAGAGGCTACCTTAGGGTCAACTGGTGACCTAGAAAATCTCATCAACAGAAGCAGAAAGTTACAACATGGCCCTAGGATACAGGAGTGCAGAGTCAGCAGTGGCAGTGGATCAGATAGAGATGTATATGCTGGAGAGCTGGGCAATGCTTCTTTTTAAATGTTTAAATACCATTTACCATTTCATATCTATTCCTCTTCATTTTGTTAACCATGAATCCTTACAGGTTTAGTTCAGTCACAAGAAACAAGCTTCATTTTCCTCCCAGAAAGACTATTTTTTTTTCCTGGTGTTTCCCTTCCTTCAATTTTTGCAAATCTGGCTGCCCTTAAGCTAACATCTATTCTTAAAGAAAATCAAATGGCAGGAATAACACACGTAGTCTCTGCCCCCATTTGTCAAGCTCAGTTCTTCTATCTCAAGGAAAGAAAACTCCACAGCCAGCCTCCAATGTAAAGTTACATATGTCTCAAAATACAAGTGACGGATATCTGCTTAGCATGAACTAGGAATGATCACACAGGGGCCACGGATAGAACACCTCAATTACTAGGTTCACTGTCTTGTGCCCAGTTCTGCCATGACACCAGCCTCTTCTGTTTCGGGGACGACAAGTGGGGGACAATTGAGACAAATCAGAAATGAGTCATGACTTTTAACAAGCCCCAGCTGGGGGCACAGGAGCCTTACTCATGACATTCTCTTCACCTGGAATGTTTCTCAGATGCCCTCCCTTTCTCCATACCCCACCCCCGCTCACCTTCAAGACCTTCCCCGAAGACCCACGTTGTCTAGGAGTAATTCTCTGAGCCCATCAACTCAATGTGTGCCAGGCATTATGCTGAGGGCTCTACACACATCATCTCATTGATCCTGACATCAGCCTGAGGCATGATGAGGACATCAAGTCTCAGAGGTTCAAGTTAAGCTCAGAAAATAAGGACAAGCAATTAAAATGTACTAAATACCAGTCATCATACTTGAAAGACATTATTTTATTCAACCCTATTTTAATGTTTTGTGATAAGGCTATCATCTTTGGTAGAGATGGTTTCACTATGTCAGCGGCTAGTGAAAGTGGGCCAGATCACCGAATTCCACACACCATGTGAGTGGTGGACGGGAACCCCCCATACATTTCCCAGTGGTACTCCACTGCTGTCACACATAATCAGCTTTCTGATTTCATATACACAGCTAAATCTGATGCTAAAACGCCATGCTTTCTACCATCCGCTGTTTTTCTTTAGGTGTTTTGAAAAACTTCAGGTCACTAAGCAAATCTAAAACAGAGGAGACTGCCAAGTCCCCTAAGGGCGAGAACAAGCCTGGGTCTCACACCAGTGAATGACAGACTGCTTTGCCGAGTGGGAGGAGGCAAGTGGGTGGCCCATGGACAACAGAATTGGATTCAGAACAGATAAAAAGCCAGAGCAGTGGTCAGGTCACTGTCAGGCGAGGACGCACTCCCGGTGACTGAGGAGGAGCCAGAGCTGCCCCCGCCATGATGAGGCTGCTGTTGCTGTGTCTGGGGCTGCTGCTCGTCTGTGCCCATGAGGAAGAAAGCAGTGATGCTGTGAGGAAGAGCAACTTACACAACTCAGAGGTGGCGTCAGTGGTATCTGATGGCTTCGGACTTGACACGGGGTGCGGGGGTTGGAGGGCTCCGAAGCAAGGTGGGCCCCACAGGAGACAGGAGGTCCTTGAAGTATCACACAAAGGGGCTGTTTCAGACCTTGGACAAGAGCAGTTGTATAGCGTTAAATGTGACCACACTTGGAGATCTCTGTTCCCTCTGGGGACAGTGGAAAGAGGCCTGGTGTGGTAAAACCATTACCAGAGTATGGTAATACTGCCATGTGGTAAAACGGTTACCACACAAGGCTAGAGTTAAAAGAGACAGTGCTCGTGTGATATTCCCTCTCTTCTTTTCATACTGACTTATTACAGATTGAAGGGTATTGGTATTCCATTTTATTGGCCTCAGACAACAAGGAGAAGATAGAAGAAAATGGCAGCATGCTGGTTTTTGTGGAAAAAATTGAAGTGAATAGTACTACTATGACCTTTAAATATCAGGCAAAGTAAGTGTGGTCTTTTTCACTTGGTAGAAGGAAAACAGAAGCCTGGTTTTGGTCTTGAACTTCTATGCACAGACACATACTCACACACATACGCATGTGTACACATATATTCCCGGTGTGTATCCAAAACCAGAGTTCCCAAATGGCACTTTTCCAGCACGTGATGACCCCGAGGTTTTTCTGGATTCAGAGATAAGGACTGTTGACAGGAATATGTTTAAATGGGACACAGGAGGGGAGGGTTAGAAGAGTATCAGAATCATAGTGTGGCAATGCAACATAGGTTAAGAGCATAGGGTTTGGAATCAATAGTCCATTTACCTCTTGAATCTACTTTTTCCTAGCTGTGTGACCAGTGAAGTTCATCTCTCTATTCTAACTCTCCCTTGGGTGAAAGAGAATGCTAGAAATGCTCATGCTTTTTTGTGAGGGCCAGGGGTGGCAATGTTTGCGAAGCACTAATCTGAGAGACTTGCACGAGAGAGGATGCAGTTAATTATCTAGAGCTGTAGTAGTATTAAGAGTGTAGTGGGAATTAGGGGTAGAAAAATAGTGACAAATAGTTGACTTAAAGTACTAAATAAAGTGAAGGGGTGTGTAAAAGCTCTTTGAAAATTATACCAAAAAGTGTTCAGAGTTCAGCAGAGTCAGAAATTCAAGTTATGGGCAGAGTGTGAGGGAACTGGCTTTATCAATCTCTCTTGGGCATCAACTCATTCTGATTTTACAGGGACAATGGAAAGTGTGTTGGATTTTCTTTGTCTTGTGACAAAACAGAAAAGAATGGTGAATATACTGTTGAGTGTAAGTATACAAAAAGCTTTCTAAATTCTACTTCCAATTGCAAAGAATTTACTAAGCTCCAATATCTTCAGATACTCTCAGTGTTTGGTCAGTGTTTATTTAGACAATGTAACAGAGGTTATCAAATGGCCAATATCCTGAAATTATGTGTAAAAGTCAAATCCTGACACATAATGCCATGAGATAAAGAGGGCAATTTGGCCACAGGTACCTCTACAACTAAAGAACATTGGAGAAGTGACTGGTTGCTACTGTGACTGAATTTTTGTACCAAGTAGTCAACAGATCAGTGTTCCTTAGAAGTTGCCTCATGAAGCCCAGAGAGATGTAAATGGAATAGCTACCCCTCTCCAGATCTTTCAAGAGATACATTTGAAATGCTTTGTGGAACAGAATAGGTAAGGGGTTTCAATTTTTGCCCATGGACTAAAGAAGTTCTGAATTGTATTTTGGTTTCTTCACAGATGATGGATATAATATATTTTGGATAGTTGAAGCAAAATATGACGAATATATTATATTTCATCTTAATAATTTCCACAATAATGCAACATTCAGTACGATGGAGCTCTATGGTACAGTATTTTCATATTGACACTCACTTTGGGGTGGGCAGAGAAGGGAAGGAGGCCGAGAGACCTGTGGCCCTTCCCAATCTTACCCTGGGATGTCTCTCCCCCTCTGAAGAAGATGCTCATCTTTAGCAATCCCTCAGGCTCAGTGATGAGAAGACGATAAAAAATCTCTCAGCCTCTCAGAAGGGTATCCTAAAAATGTCATAATTAAGACAGTTTGTACCTCAATCCCCAAACATGGGCCTCAACACCCAATTGGTGCCTACTGTTTCCTTATGAGTCTGAAGTCCCATCCTCTCATGAACCTCAGAGACCAATATGTAACAGACATTTCAGTTACTGTCACTCTTCCCACAGGTCGAAAACCAGATGTAAATGATAAACTCAAGAGGCACTTTAAAAAATTGTGCAGAAAATTTGGAGTTAACCAAAATATAATTGACCTGACCAAAGGTGGTAAGTTATTTCTGGCTTTCTTTTCCTAAATTCCCATGTTTCTGAAGGGAGAAGTACACAAGAAAGTAAGACCCTCCCCACCAGTTCCCTTGAGCTAATCTCGAAAATCATCTGGTTTCTCTCTGGGAAATACCCTGAGGTTGGGGTTTAAGTGTGTTCTTCTCTGCTCTACAGATCGTTGTCTTAAGACCCGAGAGAACGAAGTGCCTGAAACCTCCAGGTTAGTGATCTCCGGGGGAGAAGCGGTGGTCCAGGGATCAGTGGTTCCAAAAGCATTAGTGGTTTGTGCCCAGAGATTATAATAAAAAAAAGATTTGGTTAGTCAGCTTGTGGGGAGAGCTTGATATTTGGTATTGGAGGACCTGAGTTCAAGAAATACTTCTGTCATGAGCTTTTGAGAAAATGTTAACCTTACAGGGTGACTGTTTGGATATAATGTTCACAAGGGGGCTATGTAACTGATAATATGCTAAAAAGCACTGACAAATTTTGAAATGGGAAAAGAGTAATAGGGTATGAACATGAAGTTCAAGTAGGTTTCTGTGTTTATGGTTCATCTTGCAAGCCCGGGAAGCCATCTAACCCTCTAGTTTATGGAAAAAAAATTCTTCCTTTGATCTCTGTACAACATTAACTTAATTTGGAAATATAATCATATGACCTTCCAATTGTGTTGCAAACTAGGAAACAGACTCTGATCTTCCTCATCTATTTCCTATCTTACATTGATAGTGGGGCTTCATTCAGATAATGGACATGAAAGTCTTAGCAGCTATGAGTTGTATAAAGCAAGAATCCAATAAAAGTTAGTTATGACTTTTGCCATTATTCCTCAACTTATCAAAGACTCTGAAACTTCTAATGCTGAAGATGGCAGAAACAAGCTTAGGAATCTTCAGGACTTCCCTTCTCTTTTTATAGACTCAATTGAGAGAAGGCTAAGATGGGATCAGCAACAGAAAATAAAAAGTCCTTTACTCAATGCTCTCTCCCTTCCCTTATTCTGCAAATAAATAGGTTAGAATGCAGGTTCATGTCTATTGCATCACCGTTGTTCTCTGACCAAGAAATGTTCTTTGTCCTTAGTTCCACCCAAAAAGTGCTTAATAAGTTCCAGCGTTCTCTTTTTTATCTGTCTATTTAGTGCTGAGTGAATGCTTCCTCCCCTGGGATCCAGGATCTTGCCTTCCATCATGACAAGTTCTGGTTTCCATCACTATCACACATGAAGGCCTTATTTCTGCATCTTCAGGATCTTCTCTTTGTCTAGCAAGATTCATTCACTCACCAAGAACTGAAGATTTTTTCTAAATTTCTGATCATCTTGCCCATATGAAGTAGAAGTCTACCATGAATAAGATTTATGTCTACCTGGTTAATAAACAATAATTCATGCAATCATGTGAATTGTTTTTGTGTATGTGAGAGATGTGGGGCTGACAGCAAGCAGAAGAGGAGACTTCCTTGGCCTTGTACCCAATCACCCTCTAGTTCCTGAGAAACGTCCCTGAGTTTCAAGATTCTCCCTCCTGACTAATTCTGTCCTCAAGCATGCTGCTTGCCCTTTCGTTGGTTCTCGAACTGGTTCCCATACTCATCTAGGGCAAGGAGAAAGCGAAGAGGCAGATCAATCCAGATTGGTCCGTGCTAGTTTTAACAAACAAAGGAACTTACTTGGAAGTCTTACATAGGGTGACTTCAAGACGAATAGATATCCATACCTACCACCAAATCCTGGAATTTTATGTAGGGGCCTTACTTGGGTTCAATCACATATACCTTCTACGTAGTCTCACCAAAACATCACTATCTTAAAATTACATCTTTGTGGGTCTTCTAGCACTGAGAAGGCAAATGTAATGCACATTTGAAAGGATGGGGGAGGTGGGAGAGGTCTCTAATTGTCCAAGTCCAGCTCATGGTCAACTGGCAATTATGTCCTCTCTATGACCATCTCTAACACCTTTGATTTGGCTATTTCTTAATGACCTGGCAAGACCATTAAGAAAAATACAAGAATATAGGATTTGCCTTGTAATTTCTCCATCCTAGAATTTTTTTTTTTTAACCAATGGGGTCCTGAGTGATTAGATGCAGCTGAGACTGTTAAGAGCTAGGCATATTTCAGGACCTATCTCCCTACTCCAGCTTCTCTATATCCTCCATACCCTGAGATGACTACCATCCTTTCACAATCTGGGGAAAATCCTTCAAACATTGCTGTAATCTACCGTGAACATATTGAGATTCCATCAAATGTTAGCAATACTAATCTTAGCAACCTATGTTTGGTACAGTCAGGAGGCATCAATGGAGCCAAAGTTACCAACTTCTTTTGGGAGATTATAGGTTTAGAGAGAGAAAATTCAAGATCCTCATCTACTATTATCCTTTATTTTATCTCAGTAGACAAAAATAGTATAAAAGTTATATATGGCTATTAGGGCAGAGTACCACATGGGTGGTTGTCATACAGAAAGAATGGCTCAATATTACAGACATAAGATTAATGGGAGAAAGCTTTCTAGGAATCTTTTACTCTGCATTTTCTATTCTACCTCTAGAAGAGAAGACTAAATCAGATTCAGGCTTGTTGCATCTGACTTAAGCACTTGGTCTGGTTTGCTGAAATGTGGCAAAAAGTGATGTGCAAAGCCAACAGTCATGCTGGGACTGTTTATTAAATGTTACCATGTTGTTTTCAAGGGTCAGAATGGCTGGAGCCCAGAAGGGTGTGACTTATGTCTGGTGGTGGGAATGAGTAATTTCCCCCAAATGGAGAAAGTAATTTGAGTACAAAGAATGAGGCAGCTGTGTCCAGATACATAAAAGTAATTTATCAGGGTAACTTATATACAGGGGTCCTTGATACCAGAGTTGGTGGATAAGGGCTTCATTTGAAGCAGGATCCATATTACTCTCAAAATTAAGGGGTCTTCTTATACCCATCCCTGAGTTTATCTTATCTAACTAAGTGTAAGATTTGTGTGAGAGCTATGATGCCAATACCCTGGATGCATGTCCAGGAGTCCATGGTCTCCTAAAGATGCCTTTGGAGTGTAGGGTCGAGTGGGTAGAAGAAGACAATTCATGGTCACTGGCCTAAGATGGTACTTTCCAAGATGGAGTCACTTAGGTTCACACATCCTATCATATCCTTGGGCATTTTTATAACACTAAAACAATAGTAATAGTCAATGTAGGGAGGGCCATGTTGATAATGGGAGATGGCTGGGTAGCATCTCATGGCAGGAAACTGCAGCGAAGAGGAGGCACAAAAAGAGCTTCAGCTCTTCTCAGGTCAAGATGGCATCTTGAGATCACACTGGAACCTACTCTCTAACTCCAAACATTGTGCAAGTGTGGCATGAAATATTAAGCATACATAGCCATTGAGAGTAGAAGTATCTGCCAATCAGAAACAGTAGCCCCTTTGAAAGAAAAGGAAAAAAAAAAAGAGAGAAAAGAAGGATAGAGAAACGAACGGGGATGAAGCAGATAAAGAGACCAGAGCAGTGCTGGATTTCGGATTCTGAGCACAGATCTAGGTTTACCACGTAGGGTTAGGTGGCAAGCGTCACAACGGCCAGCAGAGAAACAGGCTGAAGAATCATATTTCTGAGCAGCAGGGGCTAAGAGAGAATGAGTACCTCTCCCACACATGGGGTCATAAAAAGAAGTTGCCACTCTGTCCTGCAAAGAGGCACCAACATCTACTTGCAAAAAAAAAAATAAAAGCAAACTCTCCTACCTTGGAACTGGCATGACTCCTACAGCGAGGCTTTAATGTAATCACAAACTGGTCCGATGATCACTGCTTAGCCAAGTTTTTCTGTTGGATATAAACAGTCTCGGAAAATACCAGCATTAGAGAAGGTCACTCTAAGATCATAAAAACAAGATCATTGTTTGGTTCACAAACATGGTCCTCTGAAAGGTAAATGACTGCTACTTCTTTGCCAATTACAGCTTTTCCTCCTGCTTGTCTCTTCTCCCTTTCGGTACGATTTACTGAGAGCTTCAATATAGAAGTGTCCCTGCTTTCTGACAGCACCCAATCTAGGTCTTCCTTCGAACCCGCCCAAATCCTGGAGTAGTTTCTTCCAGTTACTCTCTTACTGAGACATCCATGGTTCCCCACAGTGATCATAATCATAAACCAACTTGTTCACCCGATGGTTTTGGCCAAAGGGCGGTAACATTTTTAAGACTAGAACACGGTCCCACTCCATGCCTGCATTCCTGAGAAGCACCAGATGAAGCCATAAGCACAAGACTGGTTGAATGTTATGTATCCTGTAGGAGTTGGGAGACAGGATGCCTGCAAGGATTTGGACCTGATCAATGGGAAGGATGGAATTGCCAATGATTCTAGTTAGCTGGAAGAACGACTTTGGTGAAGAAGGACAAATATCTCCATTTTGGACATTTTATTAGTTTATCAAGGTAGGCTTCTACAAGACACCCAATCCTAATCCAATATAGCTTAATGAATTTAGAATTAATTTCTCTCTGTGGATACCTGGCGTGAACTTCGAGTTGGCTGACAACTATTTTCATGTAGTCATTCAGCAATCCAGCTTTTTTTTTTTCTGTCTTGTTTCTCTACCAACCCTAGAACATTGTTCTCATTGGTGTTTTAGTGCCTTGTTGCAAGCAGTAAGGGATAAAAGAATGTACTGGAAGCATAGTCTTATGCTCATTGTTCATGGTATCCCCTGGTATTGGGAGGCTTTTCCTTGTCCATTTCTCCCATGGCCACACCCTAAGTCCTGTTTGTGCAGCATTGGAGAGATTACTTTGGAGATTAAAGAATCACATGCTTTTGCTATAGGAAAGACCTGAATTGCTTTAGGCAATGAAAATTACTTAAGAACCTGCTAGGCTTTGAATATAGTTGCCTCTTGACTCCTCCAAGCGTATAGTATCTTCCAGATGTTATCTACACATAGATTTAAGCCTGAAAACTGATATTTTCCAGACATTGCCTTTATGCCCTGACTACCCTATCTCCTTTCCTTTATTTAATGATGGCTACTTAGAGGCCACCTAAAACACAGGATTTGGGTGGAGTGGGCCCTCAATTCCTTCTTTGCCAGGATGCTAAGAGTTGACTAAAGGAAGGAAAATAAATCTGTTGACATTAGCCACACAGAATAATATTCCAAATGCAGCAAGAATCAATCAGGGCTAGTGCAATTACAGGTGCCGGACTTCCCTCCTAGAGTTAAAATTGTGTGGAAGGAAATTCATCTTATCTATCAAAAACAGTTAAGAAGCTCTCTTTTTGGCATTCAAATGGACAAAAGCTCTCTTTTTGGCATCCAGACGGACAAAAGAAATATTATCTTGTACTTGTCTCCTGTTTCTACTGTAACAAATCGCCTCTAACTTAGTGAATTCAAAACAGCACACATCTATTGTCTTACAGTTTTCAAGGTCAGTAGTCTGACTGGGCTCACTGGGCCAAAACCAGTGAAAAATGTTATTGATTTTTGTAAATTGATCTCTCTAATCCCTAATGAAATTTTTAAGATTAAGATTAATTAATGTAAGATTAATTAATTTTAATATTTTGTGGATTCTATTGGTTTTATAGCTATGGGGTCATATTATCCGTAACTATTTATCTCTTTCAATTCTTATGTTCCCATCCTCTCTCCTTCCCTCCACTCACCTCCTCTCTTCTCCTTTCTACTTTAGAGTAGGCCTCTAGGAATACTTAAACAGTAAAGTTATGTTTTCTATATCAGGAGTTGGGAAACCATGGTCCATAGTTCAAGTCCAGCTAATTGTCTATTTGTATATAGGCTGTGAGCCAAGATCGTTTGCAATGATTGTGATATTAGGCAAATGAATTCTCATCCCCAATTAAGCAAAATATGACTCCCCCCTCAAATTCCATTCTTTTCTCTAACGACCTGTATGTCCAAAAATACTGTATCTAAAATATTTTAAATTCCATTAAAAATGTAGAAATAGGATTTCTCTATTAGTAATTACCTAATATCATCAACTTTTCCTCTTTGACTGCAAAGCCTAAAATATTTCTATGTGGCCCTTTAGAGATGTTTGTCCGCCCCGTTTTCTATACTAAGGCCTTTCCCCCAGATACTCGTTACTGTAGCATTTGTTACATTTGATCCCAGATCAACAAGTTTGTCAAAGTAAACTCCTCAGATAAAATTTACTTTCAGTGAAGTGGGCATTAAGTTATATGACTGTGGGATTAAGGAGCTATTTTTAAATTGTCTTATTACTGTTCCCCTTCAAAGATCACAGGCAACTTAAACCCAGCTGTGGAATTTTACATAAATGTCAAATCAACTTGGAGTGTAAATTCAAACCAGGATACCCTGAGGTTATTTTGGGGTTTTAAGGACAGCAGTGAGGACTCCAAAGCTCTCTTCCTGGCTCAGAGGACTATGTCCTCTGATTCTCTTGTCCCAGGACAGGACCTGAGTTAAAACTGCTGCTCGGGGAAACAGGCCCATCGGGACACAAGCTGTTGTTTTAAAGATGAGCATTTCAGAAACACTGCTCTGTAGGCTTCAAACAACGATGGTGGCTCTGTTTCGGGTTATTAAAATAACTGACCGTTACCAGCTAACCACCTGGTAAAGAGAGAGAGAGAACTGGAGAGCCAGGTGCTTCGGGAGACCTGGTGCTGGAAGCAAGGCCCAGGCCCCAGTGGGTGGCTAGAGTGGCTGCCCAGCTGCCAGGAGTCCCACAACCAAAACAACTGCCCTCATTTGTCTAAGCTTTCGTTCAACCCGAATTAGATTGCACATCCTTTTCCTTAAACACCCCATGAGCAATTCTATCTCTGAGTCCTTGTCTTTGCTTCTCCCTTTGTCTGAAATGCTCATCCCCAGATAAATGGATGGCCTCCTCCTGCACCACCATCTAGCCCACCGAGTGTCATCTCACACAGAGACCTCCTCCTACCCCCAGATAGAAAGTAGCACGAAGCGGCCAAACACAATGGGGCAAGGATAGTCTCTTCGATGAATGGTGCTGGGAGAACAGGACAGTCACATGGAAAAGGCTGAAACTAGACCACAACCTAATACCGTACACAACAATTTACTCAAAATGAATTAAAGACTTTGATGCAAGGCCAAAACCAACAAAATACATAGAAGAAAACATAAGCGAAATACCACGGGGGCATTGACCTAAGAGATGTCTTTGAGAACTGTATTTCGAAAGCAAGGGAGACAAAATCCAAAGGAAAAAAATGGGATTACAACAAACTAAAAAGCTTCTGCACAGCAGAACAAAAACAAACATCAAAACAAAAAACATCTGATAGAATGGGAGAAGATATTTCACTCCTCATACCTCTGACAAGGGGTTAGTATCCAAAATATATAAAGAACTAGTAAAATTCAACAACAACAAGAAATCCAGTTTAAAAATGGGTGGGCGACCTTAAGAGAGACTTCTCTGAAAATGACATATAAATGGTCAATAGGAACATGAAAAGATGTTCTACTTCTCTTGTCATTAGGGAAATAAAATCAAAACAAGTCCAATTGGGAGAAGAGATTTTTTTTTTTTAAATCACTAGCACAAGTACCACAATATAATTTAAGTTTCAGGTGCTGTCGACTCTTTAAAATAGTCTTGTCTTTGATCCAGAGGTCTCCCCGTTATCTGGCTCAACATCCATAGAACTAGCAGCTTAACAAAAGAATGGTAAGATATGAGACCCTCCACAGCTCTTAAAGCTTTGATGGTGAGAATGGAATGTTGACAAAGATGTGGTTTTCTGGAATAGAAAGGACCCCTTGCAGACTGGGGAAATACTGGGAAAGTAAATACCTGGGATCTGGTAGGGAGTACTCTTTGTCCCAGTGTGGTGGTAGGTGGGTTGTCTCCACTACCTAAGCTGGTGTGAGTGACAGGCAGGAGGTAGGATTGAAACTTGCAGCCCGAATAGCGCTTTTGGTGGCTTTTCACTCTTCCAGTGGCAAAAGTCATGAGCAGCTGCTAGAAAATGAAAGCAAATGGACCTGCTGCTGGTGCAGAGCCGTTCTGTCTCTTTGTGTAAGTTATTGAATGACTGAGGTTCAATCACATCCATGGAAGAACAGACCTCTATGAAGGGTCCACTCCAGACTCTAAGCCCTTTTAATACATGTAAACTCCACCCTCCAGAAAGTAAAAGCTTACCAAACTGCTAAACTTGAATGTACTCTCATACCTAATATTATCACACTAAATTGAAAAACAAATCCCTCATCCTGTTGTCTTTTAAAGCTGCTGATCATCAAGATTTTCTTCCAGCTATTTCCCATTGGGCTTGGGGGCAAAGCCTGGGTCTGCCTAATTAAGCTTCCTGCTCCCCGCGAGTCTTTTGGACCTGCTGGAATTGAAAGCGCCTGGACTTGTTTATGAGTAATGGTCCTCTCCCTGTGCTTTGCTTTATAGTCCAGCCCTACAAATGGGAGAGGCATTAGCCTGAGCTCCGTGGTTCTCATTGTGGGTAATTTTCCCCCCAGGGTGCTGTGTCACTATCTGAAGGCACTCTCAGTAGTCATCACTGGGATGGGTATGTGACTGGCATCCAGTGGGCTGACAGACATCTAAGGGCACGAGAGTCATGGCAAAGCATTATCCAGCACCAAATGCCAAGAGTACCAGGGATGAGAAGCCTTTAAGGGGTGGGCATATCACTAATCTCAGATGAGCTTTAATGGGGGGGCTTAAGGCAGGACATTGCTGCCGACACAGTGCTACCTCAGTCCAGGGACAGAGTTTAAGTGGTATCACATTTTAGGTTTGAAGCATAAGATTTTTCTGTAATTAACTATGAAGCGCCAGAAAAAAATCTCCTGATTCAAGACAGACCTTGTTACGTCCTGTTTGAGATTGTATCTTTTAATACTCAGTGATTTCAGGATTTGTTTTTAACTCCCTGAAGATGATTTCAATTTCTAGGGGTTTTGGTATTGTTCTGGTTTGGGGGAAGAGGCATCTAGAACAAGATCATCAGTACTGTCATCAGTACACATCATTCTGAGCTTCAGAGATGTGCTCTCCTTCTGGTCTTAGCTCACTGGCACCCACGTGTGTGGCTTTTGTTGCTGGAGACTTCTCAGCCTCCTCTCATCAGCCTTCCACTCCACAAGTCTCTCTTCAGCTGCTAACAGTGTGACCATTCTAGGTAAGTGGCTTCTCTTTGTGGGAGGGCTGCCATCCCAGAGCAGTGAGTATTCTCTGCTTTCCCACAGCCTTCTGGAGCCCTGCCACACGCAGAGAGGAGGCATGACACAAGTCCTCCCACCATCACCACTCTGCTGCAGTCGCCCTACGCGAGGCAGGCTGCCTCCTGCATCAGACATACAAGCTACAGCCAAGTCGCCTTTGTTCTCTGGTCCCCCTGAAAACCTGTCTGGGGTTTCTCTTGTGACCCCTCTCCCCAGGGAAGTGTAGAAGGAGAAAAATCAGGGTCAATCAGTAACACCAACATCATTCTCCTAAGATTCTCTTCCAAGTCTCAGTCCTCTGTCAACTCAGTTCTCCCCTTTATGATCAGACATGTCTTTCTTCCCCAACCTTTGTTATTAGAGCAATTCATGCTAAACAAGAGCACTGGTGAGTGTACAGAACCCCAAACAAGTGGAGATGCTTTGACTTCAATTTATGACATCCATAATTGTGTCTAATCATGTGGTGTTAGATAGAGAGGAGATGAATGGGCAAGACTGGGGAGCCAACTTCTTTGCTTTCAGGGGGAACCAGTTGTTACAGATCACCAGGAGCTACACTGGATGAGCCCAGCCAGGGCTTCAGCCTTTTCTAGCAAATGCGAGAAACGTGGGGATGGACCTGGCATGTCTTGGTTCTAAATAGACATTGTGAGAGTCTAACAAGACCAGTTTGGACTGGATGTGGCTGGTATGCTGTAGGTCCATCTCAGCTGCCCTCAGCCCAGCATGTGACTGACATGGCACAGCAAGAGACAGAGCAGGGTCTCTGTTCCAGACCCTAGGACAGAGCTCTCCCTCTGGTTTCCCCAGGAATCCCACCGCCAGCAGCCTGGAGCGCACGCTTGCGGTTTCTAACGCCTGGAAGACACTGACAGCCCAGCACGTGTGCTTAAATACTGCCCTCTTTCCGTCTGCCCTCAGCTGGAGTCTGGGCCCAAATTCCAGCCACAGGTGAGACAAATGACCCCAGCTGTGTGGAAGGGACACGGAATAGTCCCCAGTCTGTAGGTTTAAAGGGCTGATTGGTTCAGGAGTCTGCCTCGCTCTCTTCAAGGTACAGATGCACCTGGAGTTAAATTGTAAGTTCTCTGGACTCGTAAGAAGTTGCCTTTTTTCTCTTTTTCCCTGACCCATCCATATGCTAAACCTCTGCTGTATGCACATGATTCCTTGAAAAATAAGTAGTACATTTTGCATGAATTAAAGCTTTATATTAATGGTGTCAAGCTATGTATTTTTACTTCGGTCACTGCTTTTTTCCCATTCCCATCATGGCTGTAAGATATGTCCGCAGGGATCCAGGAAAGTAGAAGAAATAGCCTTAGCATGATTTTTGCCCCCGAGGGTACATTTGACAATATCTGAAGACATTTTTAGTTGTCATAGCTGTGAGGGGGTGCAGCTGGCATCGAGTGGGCAGAGATGCTGATAGACATCTAAGGGCACAAGAGAGTCATGACAAGGAATGATCCAGCCCCAAATGCCAAGAGGACCGGGGAGGAGAAACCCCGTGGGGGTGGATGTAAGATGGCCTGTTTTTGTAAATAGTTTTGTTGGAGCACAGCCAGATGTCCTTGTCGGCACATTGTCTGTTACTGCTTTTGACTTCAACGGCAGAGTGGATTCGTTGTGGAGGAGAGAAGTATAAAATATTTACCCACTAGCCCTTTACAGAAAACAAGGGGTCCAGACCCTGTCATATTCCACGAAATGAAATCTATCTGCTCTCACTGATTGACAGGTAAGTTGCTTCCAATTTTTAAATATTAAGTAAAGCAACATAATCTTCCTAGACAGGTGCGCCATGCAGACATGTTCCAAGTGAGGGGCTGCCTCTCGAACATGTTTCATTAGCTGTATCATAATTTATCTTTTTCTTCTGCTTTTATTGGCATCTTTTAAAAAAGCTAATCCATTTTATAACTGCTGACCGGCCGAAATGACGGTCGACACTGATTTTGTACTTCGTAACCATACTGTATTAGTAAGAATTAGACTGGAGTGTAAGCAAGAGAAAACTGATGACACAAAGTATTCAGCTCTCACTTTCTTTTCTTCTCCGCCAAGGACCCTGGAGGCAGGCATTTCTGAGGCGGTGCAGTTGTTCCTGGAATCAGCTCTGCCCCTAAGTGAGGACTTGGTCTGCTTCTTCCATCCTGTCCCAGAGAAGAAGGATATTCCTAGGCTGATACATGTGCCAGGTACTGGCCCAGCACTCTACTTGTCAGTCTTAATAGTGAGATCAATGGAGGAAACTGAGGCACAAGAGATTTAAACATCCAGATCAATGCTAGCCAGTTAGGAAGTGACGGAACTGAGCTTTCAACCCCAGTCACTGTGAGCCTCGTCACAGGAAGACAGGGGAAAGGCATAAAGGGTTCCAGTTAAGTCTGTCCATTTTTTATCAGGAAGATAATAGCTCTCTCGGAGGTTCCTCTAAGGAGACAACTGCTTACACCTCATTGGCTAGAAAAGTATCGCATAACCACACTTGGTGATACTGAAATATAGGTGATTAAGTTTTTGTTATCAAGACAGAACCTTCCCAACAAAGTCAATGTACTCTTGGTAATAAATTGAAATTAATATTGATAAATAATTGGGAAACTGGATGATGGTTACCACTGGCAGGGTGACTAACTGTGTTTGCTCCTTACCTACCCTTTTGGTGTAGCTGTCCCCCCAAAACACAGAAAACACTCCTCCCCACAGAAGAGGACCCCAATATCTATTCTTTTCTGTATCCATTTGGACACCCATGATATCTGGGTGATATGAAGTTCTCTCCATCAAGCCCACATTGGTCTTCATGGTTTCATGGCATATAAACTAAAGAAATCCTAATGCATAATTGTGGAAAAGTAACAGTTGAACTACAGTGAAAATTCCCATGCAGATAAACAGAGAATTAGAAGCACACAGCTGTTATTAATGCAATTGTAATACTAAATCCCTACAATTATTAATATTATTAATGTTCTTTTGGACTTCTTTGTTGCAATATAATTAAGTTTTTCTGTTAAGGATTGCAAGTCATTAGATTTCATAAATGGAAGAGGTCAATTTAAACGAGGACTTCAACTCAAATATACAATCATGCTAATACTAAATTGATAGCATTGATATTAACTGATAACCCACATTTTTTAAAAAGCAAATTTCTTGTCATTACATAGCAATCTAACCATTTATGTACAACAATCTGAAATACATCTTTGATTCCAACCTTCAATGAAGGAAGCAGGGAGCTTTGAAACACAGCTGAGTCAGTGACTTGGAGCAGGTGAAATTTGTGAGCCTGGAATATCTAATTACCAGAAAATGAAAATGCTTTTTCGGGTTCTAAAACCTGTCATGGGGAAATCATTTAAAAACTGGACTCCCATGCTTGAGACACCCTTACCCATTACTAGAGATTAGGAAACTCACTCAGAAGCCAAATTAAAAGGGATCAGTTGGTACATCCTGATGGCCTAGCGGTTTAGTTCACTGGGCACAGTCCACACACGTCCCAAGAGTGGGGGCTGGGAAAACACCCAAGACGAAGCACTAAATAAAATAAATGCTTCCTCCTCCCCTCTCTTCCCGCCTGCCTGCCTGCCACTTGTCTGCATTCCTGCCTGCACCTTTCCTTAAAAAAAAAAAAGGGAGAGAGAAATGAGTTGAGGCTCTTTATCTCAGGGAAGCATTTGTGCTGTTGGTTTTTTTTAACCAATACTCAAATATTAAAATTATTAATCATGAAAGCAAGTTTTTCTGAATCCTTTAAACTCTAACTTGCAAATCTTGTTACTTTACTTCCTAAATCCAGTCATTTTGATATAATGAGAATACTTTCTAGTTCTTCGTTTAGTTAACAGACTGAATTCTTTCAAAATAATTAGCCTTACTTACAAGCTTAATTGACTGGTTTTTATTTAAGCCACTTTAAAAAACTTAACTTTTCTAACATCGGAGAGTGTCAACTTACAAACCGAACCAGTTTTTGGCTCTGAAAATGAAAGTTCCTCAAAACTTATCGTTTACAAAAATGTGCTGCTGTGCCCTAGTGGCCTGGAGGATAAGGCCACCAGACGTGGTCCACACAAATCCCAAGGACCCAGGTTCATATCCCAGGGCTGAGGGGGATTAACCAAGATGATCAACTACATAAAACAGATAATGTGCTCCATCCTCCTCTCTCCTCCTGCCTCCCTCTGATTGCCTTCATTCAAGGAAGGCAGGAAAGAGGGAAGGAAGGAAGGAACAAGGGAAGGAAGGAGGAAAGGAGGGAGAAAGGACTTGACCTAAGAGAAATGGTAAAACTTGAATTGATGTGATCCTGTAATCTTTCTCTGGGTTATCTATCTTCTAGAGTCATTTCTTGAAGGGGTTACCCTTTTAGAAATACAGTAGCCAATCTATCTAAACCCCGCAATGATTCTCGCCTACCCTTGTCTCCCACATGGAATAGGGCGACTCTGTGTAACCAAGAAGATATGGCACCAATGGTGGTGTGTGACTGCTGAGGTTAGTTAGGTCTTAAAATGACAAGGCTGCTGCTGCTGCTTTGTTCTCTTGAGTTATTTGCTTTGGGAGATGCCACCTGCAATGCCATGAGAACACTCATGCTGCCCAGTGACAGGTCCCCAAGGCAAGGAAACCTGGCTTCCAGTCAACATCCAGTTCCAACTTCCTTTACCGAGTGAGCCACATTGGAAGTAGCTCTTCAGCCTCATCAAGCCCTTGGATGACCACAGCTTTTGCTAACATCTTGAATGCAGTCTCCTGGAGACGCCAAACCAGAACCACCCAGTTAAGTCATTCCCAAATTTCTAACCCACAGAAACTGTGAGATAATGAATGTTACTTTGAGCTACTGAGTCTTGAGGTAATTTGTAATGCAGCAGGAGATGACTAATCAAGAAATAACGTAGGTTCGAGTTTTCCGTATTATAAAAGGAATATGTGTTATTATAAAGAACAAAGAAAAATTTAAAAGCAGCCACAGTTTCTCTCTCCTACCCTAAATATAACTTGTAGTCATTTGTTGATTATTCTCCCAGTTTTTGTTCCAAGCATACATGTTCCAAGACATATTTAAAAGCTGATGTTTTCTATAATTATATATATATAAACTATTAAGAAAATTATTTTTTTTTCTCTTGATCAGGTAATGGAAATTTCTTTGGTGAATTGTCAGTTTATGTCTATTTTCATTTATGTTGGAAGTTGGGCTTACTAAGTGGAAACAATTTTCTCATCAGTCATGCCATCAATGTTCGCCCGCAACTTTTTTCATTTGTCATTTTTATATTGGTGACCAGTGTCCTCATGGTCCATGGCCGAAAAGTGCAGCTGGGTCTAGGGTTCCCTGGATTCTGCAGATAGTGAATGCCCCTGGGAGTCCCTGGGAAGGGTGTCACCAGGGACAGTGGCCTTCCCTCGGAGCTAAGGGTCTGGGAAGCTGGTGGCAGGAGAGGTCCTAGTCTTCCCAGTGAGGGCACATTACAGCTCATATGCCACGTGGGCAAGCTGCCAGGTGAGCCAGGCACACTGCCTTGCTGTCGCCTCTATCAGAAGCAGACACTGTGGGAAAGGACCCTTGGGGTCCTTTCTACAGCTCTTCCAAGATGTCCATCACTGCCCCTTTTGGATAAGGAGCAAGGATACCAGCTAAAGCTGACGCCAGAGAGAAATTTTCCAGTTGGGATGGATTGCTCTGACCTTTGGAACCTTTCACTAACTACTCCTGTGTAGTATATACTGGTCTCGTTTCCCCTTCTTAACCTACTCCTATACCCTTGAGTGAATATATGTTCCTTCATATCAAGATCACCTAACCAGAGAGCTCAGATGAGCTCAGGGCCCACAGGAGTGAGTATATTCTGTCTTTCCTCCCCCAGCCCACCTGCTGAGATAGATTCTCCATTTTGTGGGCCTTCTGGTCCTCCCTAGCTCTTATAAATCCTTCAGCATCCCGCTGCAGTGTTGTGGGTCTAAGGAGACTTAAGAGTTAAGTGAGACTTTCTGGTGCCTTATGTAAGTCACGCTTTGAGGGGACCATCTTCAAAAATAACAGGGGTGAAGAGGGAGGTGTTGAAAGTCTACCTGTCCAAATACCTGTAAGCTAGAACCAGTTGAAAATTCTGGCTCTCTGTGGAACCTGAGCTTTCTGTTCATAAATGGGACTAATTGTTAAAAGGAATTCAGTTTGTTCCATCGAATTAATCAAGCAATAACCAAAGGACATATGAATAAGTGAATAGAAAGGCTGATGGAGAAAAAACAAAACAGAAAAATCAGAAATGTAGCCAAGTGCATATGGAAATTTCATTTCAAATAAAACAGCCTTCCCAGTCAGTGGGGAAAAGATAGATTTGTTTTTTAAGAGAGGAGGAAGAATTTTTTATTTATTTTTATTTAGTTGTTCACATTGGTTCTTTCCCCCAGTTCTGGGTCTTGAATCCTGAACCCTGGGATGTATGTGGGCCTGGTGTACGTGACCATCTGGCCAAGGTAGACTTTTAGTAAGTGATGTGTGTAACACCTGATTAGGCACATAGAAGAGGCTAAAACTAGAATCAACTGCAAATAGATTAGAGAGATAAATGTATGGAGAAAATATGGAAGAACTTAAAAGAAAAGTTAGATGAATTTCTTATAATCTGGCATTCCTAGTTATGACTCAAAATGCAGAAATAAAGGGTTAAAATCATAAAATCAACTACATACACACACACAAAAAAACCCAGAAAACATTTACATGACAAAAATTACTACATGGAAAAAGAAGAGATAAGTGATGTATCGAGACAGCATATCAGATACAATCACAAAGTGTTACTATCCCTAATATTTGAAAAAGCTTTTAAAATTTGAGAAAATAATCAGTTATATAGGAAAATATGAGAGCACACAGAAGAATAAATGCAAATGGTCCCTAAATATAAAGCAATGCTCTACCTCACTTGGAAGAGATAGACAAAATAAAATTATGTCAAGATACAATTTCGTCACCGTCACATGACAAAAATTCTCAGGTTTAACAGCCTACTCTGTTGGTGAGGCTGTAGGTAGGCAGGCACACAGAAGCTGCCGGTTGTCTTCAGGGGTCTGCGTACACACACCATCCACCCTGGGGATTCTAGCATCTCCTGTTGCAAAGAGCAACACAGGAGCCAACGTTCTCTCTCTTTAAAGCTGAAGCTCTTTATCAGGTTCTGGGCAGAAAGAGTTTGAGAATTTTCTTGTCCCATCTCCTTGAAATCACTGAAGATAACATTTAGTTAAAAATTAAACTTTTAAAATTGGTTTTCCTGAATTTTAATTTTCTAAAATCAAAACTGCTGCCTGATTCCTGGTGCTTTCCATTGGGACATGTCTCATTCCATTACGAAGGTCACATGGGTGTCCTGGGGGCCTAGTGGAGAAGGCTGCCAGACGTAGTCCACATACGTTCCAAGAACCTGGGTTAAAAACCAGTGGGGTACAACCAAGGTGAACAACTTAATACAACAAATCAGTGTTTCTTCCTCCTCTTTCTTCCTGCCTATCTGTCTCTTCTCGACTTCATTCCTGCCAGCAGCTTTCCTTAAAAATAAAATTAAAAAAGGTCACATGGGCTTATATTATTCTGTAAATCAAACTTACCTAAATAAATATTAAAATTTAAAAAATGCTTAATGTTCAAAAGTTTCCAATAATACTATATGACATAGAAATATGTCCATGATATACTACTATGTACAGAAAGCAAGTTATAAAACAGGACATAACAGTACAATTAAAAAATAAAATAAATATATACACATGATAAAGATACATGATAACGAATGGCAGGTATAAGCCAAATACTATCAGTGGTTACTCCTTGAATGGTAGAACTTATTATCTTTCTCTGTATTTTCTAAATTTTCTACCCTATATGTGAATTAATACACATATAACATACTCCTACATATAATATTATAATGTAAATGCATTTCTAGAACGTATATAATTTTATTTCATTATTTTATTTTTACAAAGTAAAATACACACATATACTCATAATTTTAAAAAGCAAAAGAGAATTTCATATACACACAGCTTTGCCAGCTTTTATTTATAACAATACTTTACCACACACACACACACACACACACACACACACACACACACACACACACACACACACACACACAAGTTGCAGAGGAGCACCAAGAGGAATGAAAACACATGAAAATGCGCAAATAAGGTTGTCTAAAGAATACGGTGTCGCTTAAGGATGAACTACAGAGCACTGCGTCCAGCGGACAAGGAGCGCCCGGGTCCATTAAATGTGTGTGGCGGGGAGGTGCTTTCAAACCGTAAACAAGAATGCGTTTCAATGAGAATGTTTTTCCAGCAACTGCCCCGTCACTTGCCAAGGGCAGAACAAAGTCGGACTTTACAGTGGCGCCATCTGGCGGCCACCAGCGACTACGTAAATTAAGCGACAGCAACTCGAGACAAGCCGACGGGACCTCTTCGTGTGATGTAGTTATTATGTACGTGACAGCACTCAGGGCAAAATCTTGCTCCAGATGTTCAACTTCAGGTTTATCAAACGTTTAGCCCTAGCCTTATGTTTACAGGAAATTCGAGGGCTACCGGAACCGATTAAAAAGCCCCATGAGGAAACATAAATCCAGGAGATGGGGGGAAAACTGGACTATTCTCTTCAAAAAGTCAGTGGCAGGCGGTAATATGTCAATGATGTGAAAAAAGAAAAAGTGGGGAGGATTGTTTCCATGGTAACGGATCTGTTACTTGAAGTTTCTAATGGAGGCTGAGCATGGCCGGCAGGGCTGTGCTTTTTGGGTCCATGAGATGAGGGTGTCCTGCCTTCAGGGTTTCACTGCTTCCTCCCAGAAACTGCAGCTAAGAAGAAGCTTCTCTAAGACTGAGAATAAAAACCAAGTTAACTTCTCTTCCTCAACGAGATGACTTCCTCAACATGATACATTAGTGTCACACAGCTTCTGATTGTACACACTGAACGCACACCCCACCCTCCCACCTCATCCAAACCTCAGGACCCCAGCGGACCCCACTAACATGGAGCCAGCTTTGGTTTCAGCGCCAGACATTGAAACACAAACTCAATTTCCAAACACAATTGTTCCCCTTCCCTCCCTGAGATCCACTGCACTTTTTAAGTCTTCAAAGCCCAGTCATACATTTTCCCTTTTCACCTGCCGCAGCTGGCTATGTTCAGGGGCTCCAGGGGAACCCTTCCAGAACCTCCTGAAAATGTCTTCAAAGAAACCTACCCCTGCTTTCTGGAGATGCAATCTTTAGTCAGTCTAAGAGGAGGAATAACTGGTCTCAAACTGTAACAGAAGATTGGTGGGGGAACAGGAGCCACCAAAGTTAACTTGGATGACCCATCAACTCTGGGAGGACACACCACGACAGCGTATTTTGAAATAGGATTTAATCTAAAGAATAAAATGACTTCACACCCACTATATATACGTATTTTAATTTAAGAAAGAAAATAACAAGTGTTGAAGATGTGAGGACATCGGACACTCCAGAAATTCAATTGTTCTAAATACAATGTAAGTGATTTTAAGCATGCATGTCGGATTATGTTTCAATAGCTCTTTTGAGTTACATTTTCAGAGATTAGATCCTTGGTCCTCTTTTTTATCTCATAAATAATAAACCAGCAATTGAGGGGCAGATATTTCCAACTTTGACAGGAATAGGAAGGGAAGATCTGCAAATGTAAGAACCCAAGCCAGACATTTACATTACATAGAAAAATGTACACACACACACACAACAATAACTCCTTGGTTTAATATGGTCTTCCTTTGAAAAGAACACCATAGATACATGTGAGAAGAAGTCCCATTATACCAGGTTGGGGAATAAGAAGTGACTTCTCACAAAGAGGAACCAAAGTTCAAACCTTCCACTTGCCAGTGATCAAGGTAATCAAAGAGTGAGCCACAAACCTGACGGTGGGGGGGAAAGTATGACAAGGATGTGTCAGGTGGCTCATTAATAAAATATTTTGACTTTTGTATTTTCTCTGACTACAGCTCCCTTGTTACAGGCCTTCTGCGCTTCTTGCCAGCCAAGCCCCCTTCCCCGACCCCATGTCCTCCTGTAATGCGTTGTTGCAGAATCTTCTCTGGAAGGCCCTTCTCTGGGGCAGCATTTTTCTTTATCTTGGTCAGCATTGCTGTCACGGTTTCTGAGAACTCTTGCGCTTTGCTCTGCCCTTTGGCGGGAATGCAGTTCTTATCCAAATGCAGAATCAGCCTGTTCCAGTCATTTTGGCTTTCTCAGCTGTGAATCAGATGCTACCTCCTGGGTCCCCAACGGTGGAGACCAGGTGTTCAGATGCATCCGATGGGCCTTTCCCTGAAGGCCCATCTGCACACAGAGCAACTGAAGGCTGGCAGAACATATCACATAGAAGCACAAAGCCTACGGGTTTGGAATGCGTCATCATTCCAAGGGCAGGATGAGTTCCAGGGTTTGAGCACTCTGTTAAGGAGAGAGCTGAAGTACAAAGGATGGGACCCCATCTGAAAGAACCACTGACAGGTGTTCTGTTCACCTAGAAAAAATAATCTCTCCTTTAGTCTTTGATTCCAGGATTGTTAAAGACTAAATGATCTTAACAGAGTAACTTTTGAGTTTTAATTGCAAGGAAATGCCTAGGGCTATTTGGCTGCCTGCTCCTAGGAAAATGCGTACTTCGGCATGGACTTGGAGTCTACAGCTTCAGAGCAATACTCTAGATGTGCTAGTGGACTCCAGGAGCGTAGGGATTTTAATTTGTTTTTCTTCTTGCTATATCCTCAGAGCCTAGAATATTTCTGTGTAATAAAATATTAACCTCACTGCAAGGGAAGACTGAATTTTGCTCTTATTTACTGGGAGGAGTCTCTAGGCCCTTACAATAGCCTCTCTGATAGGAGTGATTTAGTGTACCTTGGGGCCTTGGGCCATATGAGAGTCTAACTGTGTGATTTGTGATGGAGGTTTGGGGGCACACATACTAACTATGCCCAGAGATGCCAGAGACTAAAGGGCCAAGATGTAAGAGTGCTGCTATGAAAATGGAAAGAAGTGAATGGATTCCAAAATATATAAGAGGTGAAATAAACATGGTTAGGTAAGGAATTGCACAAAGGAGACAAGAAAGAGAAAGATACCGGAGATCTCTTTCTACCCTGTACTCCTGTATAGACATATATTCACCATGGTAGTCAACACTGTGATGGAGAATGGGAAAAGGAGAGGATGGTTTGGTCCCGCATATCTTGGAAAGGTATCAAGCAGGCAGATATGTGAGTCTGGAGTTCAGAGAAGGGTGTGGATTGGAGATATAACTTATTGAGTCATCTATATGCTGTATGTGTGGTTGAAATTATTTATAAACGAGACAGAAAGTCTATGACTGAGTTGTAAGGAATTCTAAATTTAAAGACTGGTTCTAGCAGTATTATTTGATAGCCAAGAACTGTAAACTTCCTAAATGCCCCAGTGGTCAGATGAATAAAGAAGGCCATACATACATTCATACATACATATATATATATATATATATATATATATATATATTACACTGCCCTTAAAAAAAGATGACGTCCTGTTATTTGCAACAGTATAGATGGAACTAGAGGGGATTATGCTAAGTAAAATGAATCAGAAGGAAAAACAAACATACTGGATGATCTCACTCATATGTGGAATATAAAAAAACAGCAAAAAAACCCAAACCAAACCAAACCAAAACAAAAACCCCGTCCCTTGGACACTGAGAGTAGAATTGAGGTCATCAGAGGGGAGGAGGTGGGTAGGAACAAGTGGACCAGTGCCTTGTCCATGTCCAGCCTGGCTAAATGACAAAGTCAATAGCTGGGAAGAGGAAGGGCTTCAAAGAAGACTTCTTCATGGAACAGGACGTGGTGCCTCTAACCGAGCTTTCCTGGGAATCATGATTTGTGGAATCATGATTTGCTGTATTGGCTTATTCATATATGCGGGATTAATTCAAAATAATAATGAAAATAACAATTTCCCTACTGGGAGAGGGACTGGGAATTTCTCTGAAAAACGGGACTATTACAACAAGGCAAAATAGTACTGAAAAAACTAAACCCACCTATGCCATTCCCTCTATGCAAGGCTAACAATATACTTATAAATTACCCAAGAAATTGACTCAGAAAATATCCCCAAAGGCCTCTGTGGGAGATATAGTAAATCAACTATAGCAAGGGAAATTATTTCAGCCTCCACTCATTTACACAGTTGGCCCATTAATGATGTAGGTTATATCTAAAAACAAAGAAAAACTATTCTGATCCCCTCCCACAGCATTGTCCTCACCTTACAATAGTTTATAAGATTAAAGGAAAATTATGATACCCACCAAGAGGAAAAAATAATGCAGGACGACTGCCTGCTCCCCCATTACCATGTACAGGCGCCCATGACGAAAATGGAATCAGAATGCACAATAGGGGACAAAAAGTAAAACTATTAGAACAACTTATAAAGCCTCATAAAAACAGGACCAACACAAAAACTGGGCAGCAAGAACTTGCTAGATGACAAAAGGGCCTGCCAGATTCAATTCAGCTTGATATGCATTTAGGAATTTGATAAATAACTTTCTAACCTTTCGCAAGTCTGTCGAATTCTCTTTTGTCTCACACCTTGCCTTAAGCAAGATCCTATCAAAAGGGCAGGTAACTCATTTACTTAAAAAACAAAAACACTATGCAGGTCTGTGCTGTCCGTTTACGTAACCTTAAGACTAAAAGCTGCAAAAAGAAAGTATAAAAAACCTGCTTGCTTGCAATAAAGACGGAACAAAGATTCACTCTGCCTCTGAGTCTGAGTCTCTTTGTCTCCCACTCGCCGATGTCTTTCCCATCTTTGGGACCCCCTGGATACTGCTGCGGCAGATCAGGGCTCTAGAGGATCTTTATAACTGGGTGGTGTGGGTGGTGTGTTGTATATTGGATGAATGGTGAGCCTATACATATGGGTTTATATTACTTCATAAATCAAAGTTGCCTCAATAAAAATTTTTAGGCAGCGCACCCTGGTGGAGCAGCAGTTAGGTCAATCGCCTCCAAAGAAGCAAGCCACGTATCCCTTGGGTTTGAGTCCTGGGTCTGGGGGTGGGGGCAGGGAAGCAGTGTGAACAGCTAAATAAAAATAAAATAAAGACACTTCCTCCTCCTATCTCTTCCTGCCTACCTTCACTTTCATTTGCCTGCACTTTTCCTTTAAAAAAAATTTTTTTTTAATAAATGAAAATCAATTTTGACTCATGGTCAAAATTAGAAGATTCCACTACTATCGTTTTGAAGTTGTGTCAATACATAAAAGAGAAAACAAAAGATTTCAGTGAAAAAGTGGGAGGCTAGAAGTGACAAGACTCTGAAAATATTAACTTGTAAAGTTACAGTGAGCAAAATACTAGAACAAGATGGAGTAGGGGAAATTGAAGTTTCCTCTCCCAAACAGTATGATAGTTGATATATCAAAGACACGTCACACAAGGCAAACAAATTACACAAATGAAGAGGGTTCATGTAATTAATAAAAAAATCCTGAAACTGTTACAATATAGTGCTTTTTCAAAAAGAGGGGCTGGTGTCAAAATTTTAAAGATGAAAATTTTAATGTTTTATGATGTCACATCAAGTAGTTAACTTCAGTTTATTTGAAAAATGTTAGAAACCGTGTAAAAATGTGGGCAAAGATGCCATAGAAAAAGCGAGTGAACGCACTCCTGCTCATAAATACACTGTTAATTAGTAGCATCTCGTATCGTCTGTCAGGGCACAGGGAAAACTCCCCCATCCCTCTGAGGTTCTCATGACTGGGCTGAATAGGCAAATTAACATCAGGCAGGATTAGTAGCAGTACATACGTATGTAGAATTTACACGGCTGAAAATTCTGAGGTGAATAGGACAGACCAAACGCTTATATTCTATGGTGGTGCAGGAAAAGAGCCTGGGGCATCGAGGAGGGTGAGGGGCTTTCAATGAGGAGATGCCTTCATATGACGAAATCTTGCCTCTAGACCTTTTTGTTGCCTTAGGCTAGGGCTCTCTCCTGAAGAGCACAGGTTTGCAGATACACTTCTCTTGGGAAGACCCTACACCAAACTATATTTTGCTAGGGAGTAAGGGAACAGTGATCAAGTCTTCCATTAAGGAAACTTTAGAGGATTAGGGGGAAAGGCAAGTTTTCCCTTCTCCTCTGCCATTTCTTTCAGTTCCACATAATCTGCATGCCAGGAGAGGGTCTCTGTGGAGACCTTGAGATGATCTGTTTTTCCGCCCCTTCACAGAGATATTTTGATAAGACTTTTCAGCCTATTTGGAGAAGATTATCCCCTCCAAAAACGACTGTATATAAACAGGTGGATGGGGCTTGTGACCCAGACCAGGGTAAGTGGGTTGCAAGATAAATTGGGTGGATGGATGAAGAATGACTGGACAAATAAACCACTGAGTCTGAACACATCTTAGATAGGAATCAGCTTTACAGTATTTGATAGGAAGTATTCAACAATCTTTCAAAAATGTGTCTCTTCTATTCGATTATATCAGAAAGGGTACATGGTAAAAATAGCACAGATTCAGACCTAGGTTTTTTGTTTTTTAGAGGAAGGAAGCAGATGGGAATGAAGGCAAGTAGGCAAACAGGAAGGAAGAGCATAGAGGAAGAAGCATTTCTTTATTCATTTGGTCATTCATGTTGGTTGCTATCCCCCAGACCTGGGTTGTGAACCCACATCCTTAGGATTTTCATGGACCACACTGGAGCTTCAGACTTAAAGCCTGAGCCCCTAGAGCACACCCAGATCTAGACATGAATTCTGGTTTTCTGTGACCTACGCAAATGATTTAGCTACTCAGTGTCTCAGTTTCCTCATGTACAAACTTAAGCAATGTTAAGGTGCTACCTCTAGAAGGGTGAGGAAGACCAAAGGAAACAGTTTCCTAAGAGGATCCATGGGTGGTAATTATGATTTTGATCAATTTTATTACGAATGGGGCCTCTCTCAGCTTGACAGAATAAACAACCTTATTTCATCAGCACATGAGAAGGAAGCTGTTTCCCAAAGGGAGGCCCACATTAGCCAAACTGGAAAGGCAGAGACATAAACCAGAATGCCAACTTATTCATTTACTCTGAAATGCTATTTGGGGTATTCAAGTAACAAGCACATTTTCTCGCATGGGCAGCTGTATCTGAGAAGTAGAACTGTAACTGGAAGATTGCCTATGATCAGGCAAGGGGACTAGGTGACTTCTATGTTGTGATGAACCAGCTTTTGGGAAACCCTGGAAAGAAAGTGCTCAGATGGTTACAGACAGGGTTTGTCTCTGTCTTCTTGGGTGAATTTTTACATCTTTGCTTGGTTCCATTATATGTTTATGTTAATGTTTCATTTTAATGTTAATGTTTTATTTTCCTTGCTTGTGATATCTTGGGGGATGGTCTTATTTCAGCCCCTAAAATATTAAAAACAAAGAGAATAACACTTTGATTCTCAGGGCAGCCTGCTTGTCAGCTTTGGGGGTCTCTCTGGCCCTCAAGATCTGCGTCGCTCAGTTCATAGTCTGTGGTCACCTCTTCCTCCTGTTGCTTCACGATCTCTGCATTACGTCAATCCAGATCTGAGTCACAGCTTCTCTGCTGATTTCCACCAAAATAAAGACCACCAACAAAAATATCCCACTCATATAAAACCTTCACGGGTCAACGCGTGTAAAGAACTAAGCAGGCAGGGAAAGGTCTCAGGCAGGATTCATAGGCACACGAGTTACAGCAAATTCTTTAAAACCATTGTTAGACATTTCAGCTCTTCAAAAAGTCCCTCTAAGCACCCTAATTCCAGGGAGTCCTGCCTGACCTGGTCCTGCCCACCAACAGCTCCCATTTACTTCCTCCCCACACTTCTTTTCCTCCCTTCCCCCTCCTCTCTCTCTCCTGTCCCTCCCTCTCCAGCATCTGGAAAGTTTTCTCTTTGACTCATGCACAGAGGTTACACCCCTTCTCTGAAGCCTCCTCCAAAGCTGAAACCCAGGCCTGGGAATTTCACCTTCTAACTGATCCAAAGTTTTTCCCAGACTAAGAATTTCTTTCTAAAAGGAATTTGGGGGCCTTCTGAGAAGAACATGGAAGTATTTCCTACTTGACTGAAAAGAGCCTGGGATAAATGTTCTATAAATAAACTTCTATCCACTCCTCTTGTTCCTCTCCATTTATGCAACACGAGGTTGATCAACGACACTTTCATCATGACAAGGTGTTTCTGCTCCTGTCCACATTCCTCTGTTGGCTGAGAGGACACCCTCAAGTGAAACTCCCTGTTACCTGTATTTTCTCCTCAACTATGGGAAAGACTTTCTGGTGCCAAATTCGGGCTCCCCAACTGGCTCACTCTGTGACCTTGTGCAGATGACTCAACCTCGCTGGCCTCAATTTCTCCATCTGCAAAATGAGGAGATAGGTGAGCTCCTAGATTGAATTCATTCATTCTTGTAAAGCACTTAGTACGCAGTAAGTCACGTGAGCTGCTACTTGTTTTAGTTCCTTTCTCCTCAAACACGGTGACTTTAACAGTCTCAGTCCAGAGATTCACCTCGTGCTGTAGCAAAGCCAGCCTTGAGCTAGAGGCTAGTGGCAGGGTCAGAGCTCAACTTGTTTCAAGGGCTACTCCCTGCCAGTACCCCAAGCCACAGGGGATGCCCAGGCACTCTTCATAGCTGGAAAGCAGAGCGGGGATGCAATGAAGATAAAGTCCAGCCCAGAGTAGCCTCAATTGGGAGCTGAGGGTCTAGTTTATTTTCAGACCAGATTCAGGTTCTAAGTCTGGAGGGCCTCGGGGCTTCCTCGTATCCTGTGTGTGCAATTCCCACAACCTGGCCTAGATTTGGCGTGAATATCTCTGAGTCCTCTCAACAATCCCATGGGCCCTCCTAGGGGGGAGAAAGGCTGCTCTCCAGTGTCTGCCCCTGCAGTACTAGACACACCCCCATGGTTCAATGACCAAAGTGGTCACTCGGGCTCAAGCTGTCATTCTCACAGCCACTACGCTTGCTCAATACCATCTTTCTCCACCACCTACCTATCCCTGGAGGCTCTGCCCCTCACAGGAACGGAAGCAGGCTGATTGTACCTCTTTGCTTCAGCCTGTGAATAAACAGGGTTAGGAATGGAGTGGGAGAGCCTGGGGATTGGGTGAAACCAGTACCTCCCAAGGTGGGCCTAGGTGAGGGGGAGGAAGAGGGAGGAGGGAAGTGAGGAAGCTTAGTTGGGCGCCTGGCCAGCTCCAGAGAGCACATCTTGAACAGGGAGACGAGATGAGTCTTTCTCTTTGTGGAAGGCAGAGCTGTCTGAGCCTAGAGGCAGGGGATGGACAGCAGCAGGCAGGGCTATAGAGCTCACCTGAAACTACCTTAAGAGACATGCCCTGGTGACTCGGTGTTAAGCCTGCAGTTCCTATGCAGTCTGTGTAAAGTCCAAGCATCTGCATTTGAGACCTGGCGCCAGGGGTGGGGGAGACAACCAAAATGGACAACTAAATCAATGCTTCTTCCTGCCTCTCTCTCCCTTCCTGCCTACTGACTTGCTTTCATTCCTGCCTGCTTCCTCAAAAAAACCCAAAACCAAAACCAAACCAAAACAAAACAACAACCAAACAAACCATGGCACTATCGAAAGGGCTCATATTTACATAAAATCATTTTGAATCTAGTCCCTGCTCTCACAAGTCGACTTTTTAAGCTTTCCCTGCACACTTGAGTGTCCTTTTGTGACTGGGTCCCCGCTACATGACTGTGTTGGGAGTGGGCAGACAGGGAGAGGGGTCATGTGTTTTGATTCCCCATCCCTGGCGATGATCTTGAAGAAGGATCTTCCTCTGGTGCAGTTTTGCTCCTGCACCAACCATCACTCTGGTCTTCTTTGCAGTATATACATCAAGAAAAAAACAAGGTAGTCAGGAAAAGCAAGAGGTCTCAGCCTGGATGGGGAACTGAGACCGTGAAATAGAAAGAGAGCAACTGCTAAGAAGTAGAAAGGGTCTTAGGAACTTTATTCCAGAGACAACAAGGGGGGGACTCTGTTCTTTATGGTGGGATCTATTTCCTACTAGAGAGAGTCCAGTTTTATCATCTGGAGAGATATCTAGGGCCAGAGAACCTCTTGTCTCCCTTTGCCTGGGGTTTCAGGCCAGATCATGTTGACAGAGGCCAGTGCTGGTCCCGGACCCATCAAAGCAGGTGCATGAAGCAGGGCTCTTCTCTCAGAGGCCTCTGGCTTAGAGGAGGATCTGAGCCTAGCTGCTCCTGGGTTTTGTTGTTTTATTTTGTTCTTTTCTTTTTATTTGTGGTAAGAACAGTTAACGTGGGAGCTATCCTCTTAACAAAATTTTAAGTTGTTGATGTGTGGTACAATGTCCAATCAAGTTGATTCATCTTGCTTAACTGAAACTCTGTCGATTGATTAGTATCTCCCCATTCCCCTGTCCTCCAGGTCCCAGCCACCACCAGTCCACTATTTGAGACTGTGAGTTAGACTATTTTAGATGCCCCATATAAGTGGAATCATGAAGTATTTGTCTTTTTGTGACTGTCTTATTTTACTTAGAATAATATCCTCAAGGTCCATCCATGCTCTCACGTATCACAGGATTGTCTTTTCTAAGGCAGAATAGTATTCCAGTGCATACCTACCACAATTTCTTTATCCTTTCACCCACCGATGGACATTTAGGCCGTTTCCATATCTTGGCAATAGTGAGTAGTGTTGTCATGAACATAGAGTTCATCTCTTCAAGATCCTGAACAAAAAGAAAGAAAGAAAGAAAGAAAAAGAAGCCTCCAAACTAAAAAGGAAATGATCAGCAGAGTGAAAAGGCAACCTAGAGAATGAGAGAAACCGCAGCACAGCATTTATCTGTCAGAGGCTTAATCTCCAAAATGTCTGAGTTCCTCCAATTCAATTGTAAGACCAAACCAAAAAATGAAGACCTCAATTGAAAAATGGCTAAGGAATAAACATGTCTCCAGAGAAAACAAAGAGATGGCCAATGGCTGTGTAAAAACACCCAGTGCTACTAATGGTCACGTATATGCAGGTGAAAACCACAATAGGATATCAACTTATGCCAGTAGGGTGGTTTTGTCAGTGAAGACAAAACCAAACCAAACCAAAACTAAAAACAATTGTTGGCTAGTTAGTGCGAAATTAGAACTCTGGTAGACCGTAGGAAGGCAAAATGGAGAGGTTTCTATGGAAAAGAGTATGGAGGGTCCTCAAAAATTCATAGCAGAGCCACCGGAGGTCTGATCCAGCGATCCCACGTCTGGGTATTTATCTACAAGGACTGAAATTGGGATGCCAAGCGATACCAGCGCTCCTTGCCTGCCACAACTTTTAAAGCCACCAGATAAAACCTCACACGTCAGTAGCTTCCTAGGCTTGTCATCGCTCGACCTAAGGACAGATTTTTGCTCTCTGGGCTTTTTCCTAGGACTCCCCTCCCAGCGTGGTCTCTGAGGCGAGGAGACCTGTATGCCGAGGGAAGTCCAGACTTCACCAGGCGGCTCAGCTGGGTCCCTACAGGTTGGGGTCGCCCAGGGCTGCCACCGGTGCGCTCTCCGACGCCTGGCTTCCCAGCGCCGACAGCCGACCCCTCTAGGCCGGTGGGCGCGGCGGGCGGAGCGCTGCCCTTTCCGGCCGGAGAGGGCGTGGCTGCGGCGGGGGCGGTCACTCCCGCCGCCCAACTGGCTGCTGACACTCGCGCCCCGGGCTCGCTTGTCCGTCTCCTGCTTGCAGCCAGGCGCAGGGTGCACACTTGCGCTCTCGTCCTGAGCAGGTGTCGGCGAAGTCCCTTCATCCCCCTAGAACACAAGCCACATGGGCCTTGAGGTCACCTGCCCGTGTTGGGGCCCCCCTGCTCGCCTCCACGTGAGGACCTGGATTGAACCCGTGGTGGCTTCCAGCCAAGTGGCCGCTTCCCTCTACGACACCGGGCTGCTCCTGGTGCTGAAGGCATCCTTCGGCACCGGGGTCTTTTCCAACCACAGCAGTGGCCCGTCGCCCCGGGGGGCGCCGGAGGACGAGCAACAGAGGAGAATTTCCAATTTCTACATCACCTACAACCTCGTCGTGGGCCTGTCGCCCCTGCTGTCCGCCTACACGCTGGGCTGGCTCAGCGATCGCTACCACCGCAAGATCTCCGTCTGCGCGTCCCTGCTGGGCTCCGTGCTCTCTCGCCTGGGGCTGCTGCTCAAGGTGCTGCTGGACTGGCCGGTGGAGGTGCTGTACGGGTCAGCGGCGCTCAGCGGGCTGTGCGGAGGCTTCTCTGCCTTCTGGTCCGGGGTCATGGCCTTGGGTTCCCTGGGTTCCTCCGAGGGCCGCCGCTCTGTGCGTCTCCTCTTTATTGAACTGATCCTGGGCTTGGCAGGGTTCTGTGGGAGCATGGTGTCTGGGCATCTCTTCAAGGAGATGGTTGGGCACTCCAGGCAGGGCCTGGTGTTGACAGCCTGCAGCGTGAGCTGTGCTGCTTTCAGCCTTTTCTACAGCCTCTTCGTGCTGAGGGTCCCCCAGGCAGTGGCCAAGCCCAGGAAGGGGCTCCCTGACGTGGATACCGTATCTGGCATGGTGGGCACCTATCGCTCGCTGGATCCTGATCAACTAGACAAGCAGAGCGTGGTGGGGCACCTTCCATCTCCTGGGAAAACAAGGCCCAAAACAACTATCCTTGCCCTGCTCTTTGTGGGTGCCATCATATATGACATGGCCGTGGTGGGCACAGTGGACGTGATGCACCTTTTTATGCTGCGGGAGCCTCTCCATTGGAATCAAGTGCAGGTTGGCTACGGTATGGCTGTAGGGTACAGCATCTTCATCACCAGCTTCCTGGGCGTGTTCGCCTTCTCCCGCTGCTTCCAGGACACCACCATGATCATCATTGGGATGATCTCCTTTGGGTCCGGAGCCCTACTCATGGCTTTTGTGAAAGACACATACATGTTCTACGTTGGTGAGTCCGGCATTCTTGGGGCGGCTGGACAGAGGCAGTGCTGGTCCTGTGTCAGCGGGCTGACACCAGGGATGCTATGGTCTGGGTGTCCCGATTCAGCACCAGGGATTAAATCTGCCTCCAAGGAAGTCCAGGGAAGACAGGAAGATATTCACCTACCTGCATTGTAGTGTGCACTGTATAGTTTGCATTGCCAGTTGAAATGGTCCCATGTCCATGGTTCTAGGAGTTGAAGGGAAGAGTAGGGGAAGCTTCATGATGACCTCGGGTGGAGGAAACAGGGTTAGATTTATTCTCCTTAATGTTTTAAATTGTTATTACACAAAAACAGAAAACAAAACAGAAACCAAGATGAGGGAACATAATAAATAAGTCTTCTCTACCACATCATCCTGACCTCTCTCTCCTCTGGCAGCCTCAGTCCTGCTGTCACGATCCAAAGGGTAGTCTAATTTTATCATCAGTTTCTATGCCATTGTTTCCTTGAGTTCTAAATGTAGGTGAAATAATCCAATATTTGTCTTATCTCATTCAGCAAAATACCCTTGAATTCCCTCCATGTTATCTAGAATGGAAAGATTTCACCTTTCATGGCTGAGTAGTGTTCCATTAGGTATTTAGACGAGATTTTCTTTATCCATTCATCCATGGGTGGACACAAGTTGATTCTTTATCTTGGGTAGGGTATTGTTAACAGTGCTGCAGGAGATCATAGGGATTTATATATATTTTTTTTTTGAGTTAATATTTTCATATTCATAAGATAGATACCAAGAAATGGGAATGTGAAATCATACAGAAATTCTATCTTTAACATTTTGAGGACTCGTCATACTGTTTTCCACAACGGCTGCCCCGACCTGACTCCCACCAGCAGTGTGAAGCTTCTCCACACTCTGGCCAGCAGCCGTTTCCAGTCTTTTGGCTAAAGGCCATTCCCACGGGTGTAAGAAGATACTTTTTTGTAGTTTTGATTTGCATTTCTCTGAGAGTAAGTGCTGAAGAGCATTTTTTTTCATCTGCCTGTTGCCGTTTGTATATCCTCACAGGACAAGCGTCTATTCAGACCTTCTGTCCATTTTTTGATTGAGTTATTTGATTTTTGGAGTTGAGTTGTATAAGTAAGTTCTCTCTATATCTCAGCTATCAAATCCTTGTCAGAGTATAATGAGCAAACACCATCTCCCATTCAGTAGGATGTCTTTGCCTTCTGATGCTTTTTTTTTTCATTTTCCAAAAAACCTTTAAGTTTGTAGTTTTTTTTTCCCTTTTATTTTCCTTGCCACTGAAGTTGAGTTCCCAAAGTCATTTATAAGGACAGTAGTATGAAATGTATTAGCTATGTTTTCTTTTATGTGTTTTATGATTTCAAGCCTAACTATTTTGAATGAAGGTTCTTAATTCATTTTTAAGTATTAGAAAGTTCTCCAGTTTCATTCTTTTGCATGTCTGTCTGGTTATTGAAAAGACTTTCCTTTCTCTATTGCATGCTCCTGACTTCCTTGCCATAAATTAACTGACCACATATATAAGGGTTTATTTTTAGGTTATCAAGTCTATTCCATTTATTTGTGTATCTGTTTTTATTCCAGTGCTCTACTGTTTTCATTGCTCTCACTTTGTAGTATATTTGGAAGTTGGAGTGCATGATACTTCCGTTCTGCTTTGTTTTCAGAATTGCTTTGATAATTTGGGGCCATTTGTGGTTCCATAAAAATGTTAGTATTATTTGTCCCATTCTCTTTAATTTTAAAAGGATGAAAGACAAAAAAACAAAAGGAAACTGGCAGAAAATTTTCCTTAACTAAAATCAGTTTGGGTCAAGCGAGGGCCTTTTTTTTTTTAATGGGTAAAAATTCTCCATAAATACTTTCCACAACCCATGTAAGAAGCTCCCCCAAGGAAGCAAAATGCAGTTTCCATTTGAGACCACAGGTCAGACAGCCATGCCAGAGAGTTCTAGATCAGCGCTGCAACAGAGCTTTCCACAATGATAGTCATGTTCTGTATCAGTTTGTCCAATGCAGCAGCCACTAGTCATGTGACTGTTGAGCGACTGGAATGTTAGCTAGTGTGACTACAGAGCAGAATTTTTAACTTCGTTTTAATTGATTTAAGTAGCCGCATATGCTAGCAGAGGGTTACTAAGGGTTATCACTGGGCTGACGGCACACCCCTCAGAAAGACACCGAGCAAAATGGTGAGATGCCATCGGCCAGCCCCAAGTTACAAAGGCCATGTTCAAAGGCCAAAATACCCTTCTCCCCTTCCCTTCTCACCTCTCTCTCCTCTCTCTCTCTCTCTCTCTCTCTCTCTCTCTCTCTCTCTCTCTCTCTCTCTCTCACACACACACACACACATACACACACATGTGCACACCTTCATCCAGAGGAAGACCAGGGCTTGAGTGATGGAGGGGACATGCAGCTGTTCTGTTGGCACACATTTCTGGATGCAGTTTACCAGACCTCCTTGGACACTCTCCAGGAGATGTTCATGGATGTTGAGGGCAGACACCTCTCTCCCAGGAGTCAAGGAGAAGAACCCAAGTCACTTCGGTGACATCAGCGCCACCTCTCTGGAAACTATGCATAAAGACAACTTTTACCACCTGTCACCATGTCATGTGCCCTGCCACCGTCTGCAGCTCCAGAAGTCACTGTGTCCAGGGAGGGCACTACTCTGTCAGTAGCTGACGTCCAGGGCAAGCCACACAAGGGTTGCAGGGAGGGGGACTTCTAAGTGAGGCTCAGGCTTTATTCTAATTTACTCCTTGGCCAAGGCTGGGTGAAAGCGAGGCATGCTCCTGTGATGTCTTTCCAGCTCGCACCATCATGATGTTCGCGCTCATCCCCACCACAACTATCCGATCAGCAATGTCCAAACTCGTAAAGGATTCTTCGTATGGTGAGTAACAGAGATCTCTCTGAGGTTCTCATGCCCCGGCTCTTTCAGAGCTGCTCAGCTTCCAGCACAGATCTCACACTTGCACAAGGTAAATGAGAGTTTGAGGAGGATTCTTGACCATACTAGGAAGACACTGGCATCCATCAGCGTAGAGGGAGTGAATGCAGGAGGGTGGAAAAGACTGAAAGCCAGCCACTAATGCCGCCCCTCAAATGAAGCTACTGACTTCAAAGGACGATAGGAAAATCCAGCTAAATGGTCAGGAGGCCTGGTGAAATCAGCCACGTGGAACTGAGAGGGAGCCCTGGGAAGGGCAAGGGCCTCCTGAGAGCTCCCCAGAAACTCAGCCGCCAGGGACACGGAGGGGACAGCAGAACGCCTTAGTAACCTCTGTCCATTCCGCAGGAAAGGTGTTTGTCATGCTGCAGCTGTCCCTGGCTCTCACCAACGTGGTGACATCCACCATATACAACAAGATCTACCAGCTCACCTTGGAAAAGTTTATCGGCACGTGCTTTGCTCTCTCCTCCTCTCTCTCCTTCCTGGCCATTGTCCCCATTGGGTAAGACAGGGGCAGTGTCTATTGTTTGGGCTGAGGCCATCTCCAGCACATTATCACCAGTGTAATTTATTTTCAGCATTAATGCAGTGGGTTCTGAGTAGGTTTTCTCACAAAGAAAAAGTTCAGCCTCCCAATGAATAATCTGGTAATTTGGGAATTCCCCAAAGCGGAAAGTGATGAACAGAAGGCCCCAACCAGCAGGCTCGCTTCCTGGCAGTTTTGAAATACAGTTTATTTATAGGCGCCTCATAACTTCCTTGTAATCAGAGGCTGCGATGAGAGCCACGTGGAACCACTCAGACCTTTGTTTAAATCCCTTTAGATGAGCGTCATCCAGTCTCACTTCCAAGTACTCTTTCTTCTCTGGGCTCCACACCTCCTCCCCCAGGACTTAGCACCTTGGCGACCTCTGTGCTCAATGCTCCTGAAATCTTGTGGCCACTGGACTCTGTGTGACGCCCCTGGTCAATTCCCTGGACTTCTCCAGGGAAACGGTCTCCTGTTAAACAAGAACAATGGGGTCTGGGAGAGAACAGGCAGGAGGGAGGTTTGAACAGCAGGCACACTCAGGTCCCATGGTAAGAGCACTCACCTAGGCCATCACCAAATGGAATAGCTTGGTCTCCCATCAGCCTCTTCCAAGGGAAATACCATACAAGTCACAAGAGCAAGTCATGTATGTGATTTTAAATGTTTAGAGGCCATGTTCATTTATTTTTTTTATTTTAAGATGAGGAAACCAGCAGACATGAAGACAGACAGGCAAGCAGGCAGGAAAAGTGAGGAAGTAGAAGCATTTTTATTTGTTCATTTCTGGTTGTTCCTCCTGGTCCTGGGTCACAGACCCAGGTGCCTCAGCTTTGTGTGGCCTCTGCCCCAGATGCTGATTTCATGCCTGAGTCACCAGGGTGCACCAAAGTGGCCATATTTAAAGACAATAAAGTAACAGGTAAAATTAATTTTAGTATTTTTGCTTTGACCCAATATATCAAAAATACCATTTTACCATATAATCAACTTAACGTCAGTGAGGTTCTTTTTTCTTTTTTTTTTTTAACGAAGTTTTGGAAATCTGGTATGTGTTTAATGCTTACAGGACATCTCAATTTGGACTCAATTTGAACACATTTCAAGTGTTCTGTCACCAATGTGAAGTGACTACCAGATAACAGAGTTTGGGACTGTTCCAGCTCTTTGACCCCTCCCGATAAATTAGGTCATCTCGTGACGGTATCAATCCAACCAGAGAAGAAAGGAACACAAAAAAATCTGTCTGTAAAAGATGCAGGGGATTTGATCCAGATGTACATTTTAAAGGGCCCTGCCTAGCTGTACACGGAGCCCCCCCATCCACCGTGGTGGTACTCTTGACTGCAGAGTAGAAACCAATGGAAGGCAATTGGGAAAAGTCAGAACGGTGGCATTGGTGGCCAGACCCTGTTTTTGAATCCTCACATCACAGCATAATGGAGGTCTCTGTTTACACAGAAGCCGCAGCCCCCGGAGACAAGACTTCTCCATCACTAAGGCATTTTGCTTTACTTCATTGTTGAGAAAAATAAGAGATGATGATCAGACAGCTGGGAGGTTTTGCGAAAGTTGCAGGCGTGATGACGGACACCCTTTTGGCTCAGTTCTCATCATCTCCAGGGGTGGAACAAAGCCAGACTCATCCTCAAACTCCCCAGCCCTCAGGCCTTTTCACGTGCCCGTTTTCACATGAGTGTTGGCCGAACGGGTGGGGCTTAGTGGTTCCAGCTTGCAATGCCAGCTCCTCAGGAGCCCTGGCTCTTTGGCCAAGTGAGTAATGGATCAACAGCTTTTCCACTTATCCAGTCCTATTTGATGGGCAGCTGGTTAACTATTCCTTTTGACCTACACAAGTAAACAACTGACAGGCAGCCAAAGAAAACAAGTCTGACTAGTTATTGTGAGCCACAGAGATATAGACTAATGAAAACAAGGAAAAAAATACAATAATTGGGTCCATGCCTTCATGTGTGGGTGCGTGTGTGCGATTGTGCGCACGCGTGCATACTAAAGAGGACACTTGCTTTGTCCTCATTCAGAGACTTTAGGCCCAAGAATCAGGTGCACGGCCTTTGACATGTCCCTTCAGTGAGCAGTGTAAATGCACAGACTATGCCATGCAAGGCCTTCATGATCGTTTTTTCACAGGAGCAGACACAGATCTTCGAGCCAGTGAGTACTTACATGAGTGAGGCACTTGAGGAACTGCCGTCTCCCTCTGTTGTAGACGGGCAGCAGTGGAAAGGCAGATGAAACACATACATGCCTCATTTGCTGTACACTGTCATCACCTGGAGAGATGGAAAAATGACTGACTCAGTTGATCTGGGGTGTAGCCTGGCACTGGGATTCTTAAAAGCTCTCCAGGTTATTTGCATATACAAACAAGGGAGTGGTGCCATTCTTTTTCCTTCCTCGAAGTCACCAAAAATGAGATCCTGAAAAATTCTTACAGCTAGAAGAGGCCAAGGGTGTAGTATCATCTTAAGTGAGAGCGACAGGAAAGACAGCAGCGCTGTGTAAGCACAGAAAAGAAAAGCTTCCTTCTGATGATGAGTGGCATGTCAGAGGGGGTGAAGGGGCTGGTGGGGAGGAGAGCAGAGGAGGCGAGTGGAGGGCAGAAGACTGGGAAGCCCTGGGTCCCAGCTGCCAACAGCTTGTTTGGAGGAGGGATGGTGGCCCAGTGCCTGCTATGAAAGTGAGCTGGTTTTGTGTTGCTGAGAACCGCCAGGTCCTGCTCCCTCTTCTCACACCACTGGGGAGATGCTGCCGAGGTAACCTGTGTGGTTCCACCCACCACTGCCCACCCAGCACACCTGCCCTCGGTTTCAGGGAGAAAACGGGTTTATCAGAGAATGACCTCACCTGCTCCAAAGTCAATCTACAAATCTTGTTCATTTGCACCATCTTCATCCTGCTCCCACCTTTTAAAAACCATAGTGAGCCCTTATTACATGGCAGACACTACCTTAAATATTTGATAGCGTCTAATTAGTTTAATCTTCCCAAACATTCCTCTGAGGTTATTACTACTATTATTCCCATTTTGCAAATAAGGAAACAGACTCGAAGGCCAAAGGGCACACAGCTAATACGTGGCAGAGACAGGGTTTGGACCCGGGCAGTCTCTTACTCTTACATCACATTGCTTCTTAGAAAGTCAGCAGGTAGCTGGACGCCACTTTGCTCATCTCTCTAGCTCACTGCCATGTGAGCTGTTCTCTTCCCAAGTCTTCCCGCCAGAATGGACATGTGATCTGCCACCTTCCTGGCCGCGGGCCTCATATCCATCTTCTCCCTGGCAAGCTGACTCCAGTGGACCTGCTGCCTTCCTCAGGCCACAGGATTTCCCAGTGGCCCCTGCACCGTGGATCCCTTTCCTCAGGAGGCACTTGTCACTATCACTCAGCTTTCCAAACACCTCACTCTTGTCAACAGTCCTCCAAATGGAAGAATCCTTTGGGGGCTCTGCTCAGAGCCATCTTCTCACTTCAGATGATCACGCCAAGCAAAGTCCTTTCCAAACTTCAAATTACCATCAAAAAGTCTTACACTGGGCTCTGATGGCTTTCTAAATCTGTTCTCCCTCTAGTCTTTCCCATCTTGTTAAATGGTAACCCCACTGACCCAGGGTAGAAATCTGAGGGTCGCCAATGTCCCCCTCTTCTTTCTCTCTCCCACTTCAACCCACAGAGCCTCACTGATCTTACATTTAAAATAGGCCTCAAGTTTAGCCTTCACAGTGCGGCTGCTGCCTCTCCCAGTCCCTAGTGTCTAGCCAACCTAATTTGCTTCTGAGCCATTCTCCCCACACCCATTCTTGCTCTCCTCACATCCTCTCTACCTGTGACCAAACCCACTCTCTTAAAGGAGATCACTCATCTCCTGCTCAAAGTTCTGCTCTTGGCTTTCATTCTCTTAGGAGAAAACCCAAAGCCTCATCACAGAACACAAGGTCCTGCAAAACCTGGCCTTGTCAACTTCTCCAGCCTCCTGCTCCTGCCACTAACCACCCTCCCCACTGTGTACTTCAGCCTCAATAACCACACCTCATGCAGTTCTGCTTTCTTCACCCACACCCCTTTCTTAACCCAAGTAGCTGTGGTTTTAATTTAAATACCGTTTTTTCCCCCCAGAGGATTTAAGAAAAATCCCCTTCTCAATCTAAATTAGATCCTTCTATTATTTGTTACCCTAAGCTCTCTCTCCTTCCCCTTCCTAACGTGACAGTTGATGACCACTGAACCTCTTTCATTCATGGCCCACTGGACTGCAGGCTCCCTGAGGGCGGGAATCAGGCCTGTTTGGCTCGCCAGTTGTCCTCAGCGGGCAATGGGGAGCCTGGCATATAAGAAGTGCTCAAAAAGCACTGGGCTGAGGAATGAATAGTCTGTTGGAAGTGTGGCACCTGCTAGCCAGTACTGTGGGCCATAGCCGGCTGCCTGTTGCGTGACCATGAAGTCAGGGCCTGGACGTCACACTGGCTGTGCTGTAGTGGTCCACCGTAGGGGCCAGCTGAGGAGTCGGCGCTTCAACCCAAGTCCATGGGATGGCTGCTTCCACGTCTGAGCTCTCCTCAGCCAGCTTTGTAATACACCGTGTTTTGTTTGGGGGGCAGTCAGTGTCCCTCCTTGTGGCGCCCCAGAGCTCAGGGCAAGTGGGAAACCAGAGTGTTGGGAAGTTCCCACGAAGCTTTCCCTTAGAAGGTTGGGGTTGAAACTCCATGCGCCCAGCAGCTCCAGGTGCTGCAGGTCAGTCAGGAGGATCTGTGCTCCTGCTGAGAATGGAAGGTTCCGAGAGCTCTCACAGGTGGGAAAACTGAGGGCACCTGGGTCGAAGGACAGGTCAAAAATTACACAGACCCAAGACTTGCACCCGGGGCTTCTAATTGCTCGTCATCCATTTATCTGACAATAGGTCCAAGCGATACAATGATCTGTGGAAGACAGAAGGGGGCTAAGGGGAGGAAGCTAATGCTAGATCGGCGACTCTTGATTTTGAGGTACAGGTGGGAGTGTATCATTGGCAGAAGTGCGATAGAATTTCCAGGAAAAGGACAATGTAGGGGCCTAGGGCGGGCCTTGCGAGGGGACTGGAATGAGACGGGGCTAAGAGAAGGTCCCTTGGGCCATCTTGCTCCACCCAGTGTAGCGTTTTGAGCCCCAGTGAGCCTCTTAGACATGAGTGATAAGGAAAGAGGGGGCTGGAGACCTTGCCATTGCTGTGGAGGGGCACACCTTTCGCCCCAGACTAGCTTTTGTCTTATAATTCTCGACTGTACATTCTTCCAGCATCGTGGCCTGGCTGCAACACAGAGACACCACAGAGAAATAAAGGTCCTGACTTGTGGAAACCGACACCACCAGTAATGGCCAGACCCCTTGGAAGACAAAGGAAGGGACCAGGAACTGGTGACCAAAGCAACTCACTGCCCAAGAAACGTGCATTCGGGCTGAGTTGGCCGCACATGACTTGCCCTGACTCAGGAGTTCCTGGTGGGTGGGGAAAAGCACTTTCCTGGTAATGGAAGAACTTTCTCAACATTCAAACAGCTCTGTTCGACAGAGGTCAGGCAGGCTCTGCGGGCGGCCAAGGGTGATCTTTCAAGGGTTATTCGCCAATCGCACACACAGTCATAGGAGACGCTAGACCCTTCTTGTCGCCTCCAGCCAGCAGCCTCCTTTCCTCTGGAAATTGTCTTCAAGAGCTGCAAGGTATGAGTAACTCGTCATCTGGGGCTGGGATAGGAGTCCTTTGTGAGAACTCACCATGCTCTTAGGAAAAGACCCACACAACTCTCCAGGGATCAGCAAGTCCTGTGTAGTCTGACTCTTGCCAGTCTCTCCAAAGGCACACGTTTTCAGCCTGAGGGGAATGACTTAGGGATGTTTGATAAAAACAGCCAATGATGGACAGTAGTCAATATTTTTTTTTAATTAAAATAAAACCCTGAAAAATTAAGTTTTCTGCCCTGAAGACTTGTAAATACTCAGGAGAGATTTGGAGCTCAGGTTCTTGGCTTCAGGGTAATTTTGTTGTTACTACTGTTTAAGAGCTAAATATCAAAGACTCTCTTAAACGTAATGTTAAATTGAATACTTTCTGTTAACAATACTTCCCAACATGGGTGCTATAAAGGGAGAGGGGAGAGGAAATCTGATAAGAGACATTTTATTTTGAGGCACTTAATTTTATAGCCTATTTTACTTATGTATATAAAAGCAGACTTATTATCTAATACAATCAAAATTCATAGTATGTGTGTGATTCATTCTTTCCCAAGTTCATTTTCCTCTATCACTACAGACTTGACATACTAGGGTAAAACATAAAGCTAGAAACTGCATTTAAATAAAAACAAGGGGCTCAGAGTTTGTATCTCTAACCCCTTGCAGGGAATGGTCAAAACTGTATGGCACATCTATACCGAGGTGCCAGCACCATGCTGGATAGATGCCGAGATACATCAAGAATAAGACATGTCTGTTCCTGTCTAACAAAGTGTACTGTCTAACTGGCAGAGCAGACAGACAGCAAACAGCGATGCATCCTCAAATTATCATTGTGGGAGTGCAGATTGCTGCAACCTTTATGGAAAGCAGAATGGAGAATTCTCAGAAAATTGAGAATGGAAATCCCATATGATCCCATCATCCCACTTCTGGGTATTTACTCAGAAGACACACCACCACTAATATGCAGAGATGTATGCATCCCCATATTTATTGTAGCACTATTTATAACAGCCAAAAATGGGAAACCACCTAAGTGCCGGTTGTCAGGTAAATGGATAAAAGAAGATGTGGCATAGAGACACAATGGATTACTACATAGCCCTTAAAAAGACGAAACTCTGTCATTGTGACATCCTGGATAGAACTAGAGGGGATTATGCCAAGTGAAATAAACCAGAAGGAGAAAGATAAATACCAATGTTATCACTCATACGTGAAATATAAAGAAACAAAGCAAAGGAATAGACTAAAGTAAAACCAGCCCTTGAACACTGACAATAGAAATGAGGTTACCAGTAGGGATGGAGGCGGGGGGCAGGAGGTGGCAGGTGGGGTACAATGGGACAGCGGTGAAGGACTTCTAGTGATTTGGTGGAGGGCAGGGTGAGCTGTCATATACATCTGAGGAGTGGGAAAACCGCACATATGGGTCTATATTATTTTGTAAATCAAAGTTACCTCAATAAATATTCAATTAAAAGTAATAATTGCTATCATCAGGGAGACTTAGGAGAGCAGGGTGGGCTTCTCAGAAGCAGTAGCATATGATAAAACTAGAAGGATACAGAGTTACCAGGGTAGAAGTTGAGGGACATTCCCGGTAGAAGAAATACCATGCACAGCCTGGAGATAAGCTATCCCAAGACACAGGAATTCAGTAGGACGAAAGCAGGAAGGGAGGCAGGGAGGGAGAGGCATAAACAGGGCAGAATGGAGAGAAGACGCAGGAGTGAGGAGGAGGAGCAAAATAAAACGGAATCTTTAAACAGAATTTTTCTTTAGAGTAATGGGGGTAGCTGTTGAAAGGTTTTAAGAAGGCATGTGAAATGCTTCTCTCTTTGTTACCGAACACAATGTTCCCTCGGAAAGCGATGACCAAAAGACACAAACTAAATTTCCTTTAAAAGGAGAGGCGTATTGCATATAACAAGAAAGGAGACAGTAAAACAAAGCACTGCCTCCCTGCATGCTCTGCTCAGGGGCCTTCATTGGGGCTCCACTGGGGAAGTGGGTGCTGACTGGCTGGTAGGTTGCTGGGGAAGATTCTACGCGCACCGCGCAGGCGCCAGCCTTCCCCAGGCTTGCCCACGTTCAAAAAGTGGTGGCGAAACTACCTCTGGGCAGTGATTTTAGATTAAAATGGTCAGTCACAGCTTTGAAACTGCTACCCTGGTGACAAGGCTTTTCACTCTCCCCGAATGACCAGTTCTTCTAACAGTATTTCCAACCCCGTGGTCCAGAACGTGTGGCTCCTGACCTGCAGCATCCATCTGGGAACCTGTTAAAGATGCACCGAAATCAAACTCCAGGGGTGGACTCAACGATTGGTGTTTTCACAAGCCCTCCCCACTAAGAACCACTGATCTTTGGGCCTTAGCCTTTTCCTCTGAAGAACTTGTCCTGAATCCCCCTCCTCCTCTCTCTCTTCAGCCCTAATTCTGGATGCCCTGAAAGCCCTGTTCTTGGTTCTCTTCCCAAGTCATTGGTTCTACTTCTAGGAATCCAGACACTTTCCAACAGTGTATCAACAACTCCACCTGGATTTTCTCTAATACAAACCGAATCATTCTTTGCCCACCCTAAGTTCACTACATCTTTTATAGTTTCTCTTGGTTGATTTCATATTTCAGTTGAGGAGATCACCTCCCCACTCCCAGGCTGGAAATGACTCCAAGTCATTTCTGAGCTCTTCCTCTCACCAGAGAAACCCCTTAAACCCACCTCCCTTCCCATCACTCGGTGCTAAGACTTTCGCAGCCTATTTCCACCTATTCCCCAGGCCTTCGGTCTGACCACAATCCTCCAGTGTACTATCTCCATCATCCGCAAAAAGGAAAGGTTTAAGAAAGTATGTGTGTGTATAGACTGCTTTACTGTAGTAATTATTCCACACATTAAAATAATTTCCTATGTATAGGTTCCCCATTCCTTAGATACATGTCAGCATACCCTGCCCTCCACCAAATCACCTAGTGTTAAGAAGGTACATTTTAACTTTTAATTTTTATTCTTTACAGATCTAGCCTCAATCTACCCTCACCTACACCTTAGAAGCTGGCACCAATTGGGGGAAACGAAGAAACTACCTTATGTCTCTGCGTAACCACTGTGAATGGCTGGCTAAAATCTTTCCATGACAAAGTATGTAGGAAGGACTGTGAAGGGACTATCCTTAAGATTTAAGCAAGCCATATTTAAATAAGTAATATGGAGACTATCATATAATGCACATTTGGCAGATACTTTGGTGCTTTGTGTACATTATTGCTGGTTCTATCAGCAACCCTTCAGGGAAGGCATGTTTTCATTCCAGAGATCATAATACTGATGTTCAGAGACGTGGCTCACCGAAAGACACAAAGCCAGTAAGTGGGAAAACGGATTGGATCCCAAGCTCCTCTCCAATCCCACCCTGCCACTGCATTTTATAAGACTTCACTCATATTAACAATGTCTATCCAGAAAGCCAAGATGGTACCAACTTAGGGCCATTTCCAGCCCACTGTGTCATTAGTTAAGTGTAACCTCACATTCGTGTCTCTGATTTGCAACACTCAAACGAGCCACTAATATTTCTTCTTTCCTTATAGACATTTAAAAAATACATATCACAGTAGTAAAGCAAGAAGAACGCTCGGGACAACGACTGGCCCTGACTCAGATGTCATGATTGCTATGACTCAGCAGGAAGAAATCCTTCATGGAATGACCTGGGTTGGCTATCATGCCAACCTGCCCGTCAATCATGATGATTAGGTAATAAACTGGTAGTTTCTTCATCTCCCCAAACCAATGCCAACATGTAAGATACAGAAGAGGGTTAATTGAGGATAAATCTGTAAAAAAATGAAGTACAAAAATAGTTGATATATTTTGTCTTGCTGCTTTGTCTATCCTGACCATTGCAGGCAAATGGCCAGCTCTAATAGAGCAAATAAGCAAACAGAAAAGTATGTCCTATCCTCTGAAGTTGTACAAATGAGAACGGGACTCCAAGTAAAGAAAGAATCTTTTATAGGTTTATTGGTCCATTATTTTAAGTTAATTGAGGTAAAGAAACCTTTTTAAATTTACAAGCTAATAGTTTATCAAGCAATACAAATTCTTGTTTACCTCAAAATGTAATACCAATCCCATAGTAAACAATGAACAGAATTTTTTTATACACAGATATATGAAAAAAAGTGGACAAAAACCTCGTGCCAGCATCAAAAATGCAACAAAGACTTTTTTCCATAACAAGGGGGTAGGCGGGGTTGGGGGGGGAAGGTCGACATTCCTTTTAAAGTTTGGTAGCTTCATGAAACAGACTTGACTGTAAGTCAATCACCTTCTCATTGAACACATTCTTGAGCCCAGTGTCCCCCCAGCTTCTGATTTGGCTTTAAGGGCAGCAAGGAGACTAGAACACAGAGGGCTTTCTGCTCACCTCAGAAGGCTTTCTGTTAACATTTTAAATGTAAAGAATGATTTCTAAAAATAAGAAACGCCGTCCATAACGTGGACGTAACCTCAGCAGAAGATTCTGATCTTTTCCACAGTTAAAATACACGTTAGAAAGTTTGCTGGCAGTTTGTTTCCGGGGAAAACAGCAGGCATGCACTGCCCCTCGGGGTGCCGTAGCGCGTGGACACCCAGGGCGCGGGCGCAGGAAGCACACCCACTGGGCTGAGCGGTGCTGGCTGCTGGGAGCTGCTGGTGTGTGGTTTGACGGAGGCCCAGCTGACATGGGCATCGCTTTATCACACTGATTCACATTTATTTATTTAATTTTTGCTTGTATACTGCTGTCCTCTCCCCATCTACTTCCACCTTGGAGAAAAACCCATCCCCCTTCCTCCTTCCAGTACCTCACTGGTGACTGCAGGACTGACCAGAGACCAGACTGGCCTGTCAAACAGGGGTGTAGACAGGTGCAACCTGCCCTGACCCGGCCTACGGAGAGTCCAGAATCACCTGGTGAGGGGGTGGCGCTGAGGCGTACGGGCAATACTCCAGCGCTGGTTTCGGCAAAGCTCTGCTAGAATGGACTAGGTGATGGGTCAATACACTCTGTTTGGCAGATCAGCCTGCTGGGAGCTTCCATCTGAAACGAGCTGCTCCGAGGCCTCCACAGGATCTTTTAAAGCTGCTCTGCAGAATCGGGGTAAACTTTTAATATTGTCGTCATCGAGAGAGTCCCTTGTATCGACAGGATTTTTACCCATGCTGATACCATGTGCCCTCCACAGTCAGAAGTGTGCCCTAAGGCACTGAATTCACCTTTATGCTTTAAAACAAACAAAACAGAAAGGCTTTGTGGTCCCTGTGTTACCATGTTATCAAAAATATCATTTGGCAATGGCAATAGCCTTCTCCTCTCAAAAGGCAGCCCTAGTTATGAACCTCACTTTCCTGCTTGTTTCTTTAAGAGGACTGAGGACTGACTACCTTAGATCTCTAGCATTTAAAGTCAACAACTGATTACATTCCTAAAAACTCTTTCTATCCGGAATCTAAAAATCACTAGTCGAAGAATAAGGCATATATTAATAGGTGCTGACAAATTCTCAAAAAGTAGAGTTAGGCTTTTAAAAGTCTGTGGCATTTTTTAAAGTCTGAATTTGTTGGTTTTTAAGTGCTAAATACACAGAATGTTTATATATCACACAAATATCTTGTTGGTGTGTTGTTTTTTCAAAGCACTTATTTATAGACCAAATATGGCAGTAAAAACTACCTGGAGAACGTATTTTCTGCCACACAGAAAGGTTTAGACAACTAGACCCAGAATGCATTTCAAACACACATTAAGAAAGAATAGTCAATGCCCCCCACCCACCTTTTCTAATGCAGACAGCCCGCGCACGCTGCTGTCTGTGCGAATAAGAGAAGCGCAGACACCGTTCAGATAAAAAGCTAACCACCTGTTGGGAGGGATGATGAAAAGTCAGGTTTCTGGTTTATTCAGGGAATTAAAAAATCATGAGGAAAAGAGAAGGACTCCAAGACATCCAGCTCAATCTGTAAGTCTGACCCAAGGGATGACATTTTCCTCAAAGTTACTGATAAATGCCACCATCTGAATAGACAACTGAAGGAGAGGGTGTGTCCAAACTGCTACCATGCTGGGGACTTTCGAAAGCAGAAGGCAAACCCAGATTCCCAACGTAATGTTGTAAGTGGGGATGGGCAAAGCAGCGTTGCCCCGACCTTCTAATTGCATCGCCCAGTTTCCACAGCCTGTGAAGGTGGGGCTCAGGCCTGGAGTGCCCTGCCCCGCCCACAGGGAGCCCATCTTCGGAGCGGAAGCGCCCTGCAGGGCAGCCAGAGGAGGGCCCACCTCTAACCTATCCCCACACCCACACAGACGAGGCCACACAGACCCAGGGGACTGCTTTGGACCTCGCCGCTCTCCCTCCTCTCTCAACAGCTCATGTACAGACTGACACTCTGCACCCAATGAGGGGTGTCAGCACAGAGCCAGGTGCCCCCAACTTCCCTGCTGTCGATGGCAACACGCTCAACATCCCCATGCTGGGTGTCTCTTGAGGAGATCGCCACACTGAGAGAGGAACCCCACCTGCCGTCTGCCACCAGGCCGTCACCCCCTCCTCTAATGCAGAACTTGCGGGCATTCCATCACTAAAGGCAGCCTCACAAGAAAGCAGCAGCAGACGCCTGCCAGATTTCCTCGTGGCGGGTGGGGACTGAGAAACACGCTCAGGTCAACGACATGGAGAACACATCTGGGTGTGGCGGAAGTTTGGCATGACGACAAGCTTATGTTACATTCACCACCATCCCCAGAGTCTTGCTGGTTTTTGCTCTTTTGCTGAAAGGTGTCTGGTGAGATCCACGAGCAGCAGTGAACAGGAGCCAGTCACCTCCATAACCGCCTCCGTTATCTGCTCCCCGGGGATCTGTGTGGAGTCTCAGCGAAGGGTGAAACCACCCTCCCCCTGGCTGTGTGACGTGTTCCCTCCTCACCAGCTGCAGCGTGGCTCCTTGATTGGGCAGAGCAGCCTAGAGCCTTCTCGGAGATGCAGCACATGGCAGGAAAAGGCGCGCCCAAGCTGCGAGCACAACTAGGCTTTTTGACACCATGTGCAGCTCTAAAATCAGCTCCATTTCCAGAATTCTCTCTCCTGGACTTCCAAGCCAAGTGAATGAACACTTTCACTTCCCAGGCCCTGGAACAGCTGAGGGGATGGCTTCCCATTTCACTGCCATGTGCTCACGTCTCAGAACCTGACCACATCCATCTGCCTGCGGTAAGGCACATCCTCAAGCAAAAATGTCCTGGAAATACGAGAAAGGAGTCCATGATCTCAGAACCATGACTTTGTGGAACTAAGAAGGATGGGGGTGATGAAGCCTCTACAAGGCTGTCTTTGGCACAGAAGTCTCCGAGTTACACTTCTCTTTGTGCTGATCAAGCAGCAGCAAATGCTTAGGACTGTTGAGGGGGCCGTGACGGTGGGAAGGGCGGGAGCTCTCCTTCACTGCCCACGGGCCCCTTCCTTCTAGACCAGGCTCTAAACCTCCTCGGACGCCAGCCTGAAGAAAAAGACGAGAGTCCCTTCTCTGGAAAGACCGCCTCTCCAAGGGATTCTAGAACAAACACTCTTTTTCCAAGCTGCACTATCAATGACATCCTGGAGGCCACAGGGCCTCGTTCCAGCTCTCTGGTATCTTAAAGCACGTGGGACCAAACACACAGACAAAGAAAACCCCAAGATGCCTGAATCCCTTCAGAGCCCGTCCTCTGCCCCCAATAATGAGGGAAAAACCGTGCACCCCAGCACTTTCCCCGTATGTTCCAGTGAGGAAACGATGGTTTCATTCAAGGGCTACCTTCTTTCCCGATTCGCTCACGCAGGAATGCTGCTCGACTGGCAACTCGCTGTAGACTAGATTCCAGTGTCCTGTGACTCTTCTAAGCAATCGTCCTACTGGACAAACCTTTTTAAAGCACAGATTCCACGAGGCAAGGCTTCCCACGCTCCCAAAGAAGAGCATTTGCTGCTGGATTAGTCTAGTGTCTTCTCTCAAGTATCAACAGAGGGTCATCAAATCTACTGCTAGATACAGACCCCGATTCTACCAGCAGACCCTCAGTTAGACCCAGACGCCCATATCGACGCCGTGGCTTAGAGGTAGAATGAAACACTGATTCACTGCTGGGGCAGACGGACTGCTCCTACCCTTCTGCTTCAGTGAATCATTTCTAATTGTACCAAACTGAAGGTTCACATCAAAGGATTTTGGAATGGCACAAATGGGGCCTAGCAGTACAGGCAAGTACCAGTTGATATAAAAAAAAAAAAATTATCATGAAAATGGCAACTTTTTCAAACATGATGTTCTGTGCCTTCCGGACCACTGCCCCAAGAGCTTTCCAGCTGTGAGGACACAAATCTGCAGGTAGAAGTGGAAAGAAGGGCCTGCATTATGCGGCCGGTTGACCAGTGTTTGCAGGGAGATGTGCCTACGCAGCTCTGTGTCCGCACAGCTGTTTCAAAACAACAATAAAAAACTTCTGCTACTAAAGCTCAGCTGAAGCCCGTTAAAGGGATGCGCCACAGACAAAGGAGCACAGACATGGCACACGTAGTTTCAGGGGGTGAAAAAAATACAAGAACTGGGTGATAGATCCTTTTTGTCTGTTTCGCGCTGATCTGCAAAGTAAACCTGGTAAGAGTGTGACGTGAGGACCTCGGATGCAGCCGGCAGCCCCTGGGAACTTGACCGCCAAATGGCTTCCGTTCAACGAGGAGCGAAGGGTGGCTGCTGCGCTGTTGTCATCAACACTGACTTTTCTTTCTGCCCCAGAAACACGAAGGGTGAAAGCGCTTCATGCAGAACATTCACACTGAATTCACAAGCCTCGACGGTGTCGTAACAATATACCCGACTCTCACCAAAAGGTTGCTTACTCAGTGGTGATGGCAGGAAACATGAAACTAAGAATTTTTGGTGAAGTGAAGGCAAACTGCGCAAAGCAGACATTAGAGGTGGGATTGATAAATGCCCACTGATCTCAACAACCTGGGAGCTGCTCTGACTCAAGACAGTGGACAGTAAGCTTAATCTCTACTCTGATGACAGGTGACAAGCCAAACATTGAAGAACTTCACAGAGAAAATAAATGCACCTTGTTTTTCATTTTACACACACACACACGCACGAAACAGTTTCCAATCTACTGCATTCTAGTGTCAGAAACAAGTTGGGGAAGCGGTGCCTCCACAGCTTCCCCGGGCACTGAACAAGGACAAGGATGCCGGCTCGCTTGCTCCAGCCTGGATCTGGACCTGGATGCATAAAGACACGGATTTAAATGGCCCATTAGGAACCAGAATCCACAGAACAGGTGTCATTCATCACAAGCAGGCAGCAGGCCACACTCATAGGTACAGGCCGCTGAAACATTAAGGACTTCCCACAGAGGAGTCAACATCTTTATGCTGAGACAAGTCCGTGCCCATGGAGGTCAATTCCAGAGCCGCCACGTGTCCAGAGAGCGAGAGTTGCCTCTGTGCCTGCCTTCCTCGGCCCCTGAGAAGCAGAACTGGAGTTCTCTTCCACAACAGGTAACTCTGCTGTCTCCAAATGGGAAATGGCAACGAGATGTCAGCATGCCCGCTGAGGATTGTCCTGTCCCTCAGTCTGAAATCTTCGTAGTGTTCCACTCCTTCACAACATGGAGGTATGCTGCTTTTGCTGAGATGATTATGGATTCCACCAAGGAATAAATACTCATTGGAAACAACTGTTGGACAAAGGAATGGGGATGAAGGCAGAGGAGGAAGAAATGCACGCAGGAGGGTGTTTCTGTGGTTATTTTCCAGGTGCTGCCTCTCTGGCCCAGCGGGGATGGTCCGGTACAGGGAGCCACGCCCTAGGTAAGCCCAAGAGTCTCTGACCTGAGAAGGAACTTACTTGGCCTCTTGTTTCTCCTGCAGTAGTGGAATAATCGACTCCCACGCCATCAGGCACTGAAACGACAAAACACATGCATAGGAGTCGGCACTGAATTTCAGTTTCAGTTCGGGGGTGGGGTTTGACATCTCAATTCTGCTCTGACCTACCCTTTTCTGGTCAATCCTGTTGGGTCACTTTGGTCTAAGGACACATGCATATATTATCTTTACTACTAGAAAAGGGGAGGCAACAGAAGTTTGTTCTGAATGTATCACCTCCATGTGGAAGAAAGAGAGCAGTCTCTCTCCAAGACTTGAATGAATTGTCCATAAAGTTCATGCCCAGTGGGTGGAAATGTATTCACCAAAAATAACTCTTCCCCTTCAAAAAACAGAAAAGAGACCTGGCTGCATGCCCTTGAAGAGGATGGAGAGCCAGGATGGAGATACTGCTTTGGGTGTGGAGGCGCTGACAGGCTGTCAGTCATGTGGGAAACAGGTCACACACCCGACAGAGGGGGCGGAGAACCTGCTCTTCTTACCAACCTCAGACTTCTCACTCGGGCCACTCCTAGATCTCCCAAAAGGAAAATTAGGGGATCCTTCTATGCATTAAGTTTTGATATGTCCCAATACTATCATGTACTTTACACTTGCTATCACTAGTCTTCACAGCAATTTTAAAAATTATTATTTATTACACATATCTATCCATTTCACAGATGGGGAAAATGAGACCCAGAAAGGTTAAATAACTTGTTCAGGACACACAGATAAGAAGTGGCTGAGCTCATGATTCCAAAACCGATACTCTTTTCACCGTATCAATTCTGTCTCAGTTTAGATCCTTGTGAAAGACTAAGAACTGAGAGGACTCTGTTCTCCTCTCAGGGCACCAGCTCAGCAGACATGAGCTTCCCTTTGAGCGGTCTCTCTTAGAAAGGGAAGGACAGAACCTCACAAGGCAGCCCAGGACAAAGCACAGTTTGTGGAGGGATGTTTGGGGGAAGTGGGAGGAAAAGGGCATCCTTGGATGGAGAAGAGATGGGAAGGGGATGGTGAAATCACTCCCTGCTCCCTTTCTCAGTGGCTCGGAGGCTGGAGAAGAGACAGATTCAGACCTTGCCCCACATAAGGAAGCCTAGGAGCCTCATGGAGTCTGTTCTCATCATGCGACCCAAGTTGGCGTTCCAGGTCCGACTGTCTCCTGAGGCCACCATTTCAGGTCTGGAAAGGCCCTTCTCTGCAAGCAAAGGGGAACCAAGGTGAGCTTTTTCTTTGGTCTTCAGAGGTTCAAGCTTTTTCCTGCTTCAGGCTCTTCACATACGATGCTCCCTTTTGTTTGGAATACAAGTCTTTGACTCTGAGACTCAGATTAAATGTTATTTCCTCACACCGGCCTTTCCTACACACTCCACCTGCAACCTTCCTTCCCTACAATGAATTAGGCCCTGGGAGATCTTCTCCCGGAGTCTCCTGAGTTTTCTTCTCCAGTACTTACCTCCCTCTGAAGTAGTGGGCATCTTGGATTCAGAAGAACCGGCCACTAGACTGGGGGCTCCTTAATGACAGGAACCCCACTGTTTGACGGGACAATTATATGCGGTCTCACACACACATCGAGTATATGAAAAGCACTTCCACAACACATGTAGGAGTCAAGATGAGGCCCTAAGACAGTGACCCTAAACATACTCAACGCAGGCATCAGACCTGGGTTTGAGTTCTGGGCCCAGGACCACGGGAAAGCTGGGATCAGCCACCAAGAAGAATGAAGGACACAGCCGATCAGGTCAGCTCTAATGGAGTGGGCCGCTGGACACCGGAGGGAAGATGAGGGGGTCAGGGACAGAAGCCCAGTTAACGGAGAGCCTGCATGTGCCACTTAGGTTCCAGGTACCCAAGCGAGCATTATTTCATGCCATCTCCTGCACATGCAGGGAGAAGGGTCACTACCACTTCACGGAGAGAAGCAGAGGCACAGAGAAGCCCTTGCCTGAGGCCACGGTCGTTGGAGGAACAAGGTCTTGACTTTATATGGAGTGACTGTCCAAGCTTTGAGCAGTCAGGGCTGCTCCTGTGTCCTCCACACTGTCAGTGTGTGGAAATGAGTCTTTAGACTCCGGGACCCAGGAGAGTCAACTCTGGTCCTCGTTGAGTCACTCACGAGCTGTGTAACCCTGGGCAGAGCTTTTAAACCTTGCTGAGCCTCCATTTCTTCAGCCTTCAGCCTCCATTCTTCATTCTTCAGGTGAAGTTGAGAATCATCAAACCCACTTGACGGGGTCATGGTGAGGGGTAATGAGAGGACTTAAAGGAAGCATCCTGCCCATTGCCAGCCCAGACACACAGCAGGAGCTCCTGCAAAATGGGACTGAGAAAAGGAGCATGGAACCTTTCTTTCTCTTTCGAAAACAGTCCTTCCTCAGACCTGGCAAGTGAGGCCTATTGTGTGACTGCTTCCTCAACCCTCCTCCAGTGAAGATGCGGACACACTGCCTCTGAACAGCAGCCAGAAACTCCAAAACCTTCCAGAAAGGTGAATTCTTCTCTTTTGGGATGAGGGCTTGTTTCTACAACTGGAAGAGTAGATGCTTGTCTAGTTTAATTTCAAGTCTCCAGGTACCTGCTGCATTGTGATTGGGCCAATCTTCACGTGTGACTAAGCTTTTACGAAATATTAGGATTCACTAGCAGAAATGATGGAGAGTTGGATATTCTCAGAGCAAATCTTAGTCGAGGAGATTGGGCTATAACATGAGTCTGTGTGCATGTGTGTGCGTGCATCTGTGCGTGTGTGTGTGTGTGCGTAGGTGTGTGTGTGCACATGTGTGTAGCCTGAAGTCAACAGATCAGGGGATTCCTGAAGAAAGCGGTCTTTAATCATTCCCCTTTGTCATCCCTACACACTTTTAGGTATTTAAAAACAGCATTTTAAAATCTATTTAAGAAACAACAGTATTTTGATAGTCTACAGGCTTCAGCAGGCGATGAAAGGGTTCCATGGTGCGAGGAAAATGCCACCCGCCGTATGTAGAGCCACTAGATGGCATTACTAACCCCAAAGCCTCTGCTAACTGGCAGCATCTCTGGCTGCAAGCCTAACCAACTCTGCAAAGCAGACAGCTGCCTGGACCAAAGGGCATGGAAGACAGAGCTACTGCTTCCAACGGCAGTGTGTGCAAGTGAACTCCCTGCGGCACTCTGCTTCCAGACTCACCACGGCATCTCCACAGGAGCAGGGGCTGCTAAGCCTAAACACGTAAAATAAGGAAGATGATGGACTGATGGGTTCCTGCATCAGGATTCCTGGCAGGCCCTGATGAAAGGCTCCGGGAAGTGCTTTCTTAACAAGAGGAAAGCCATCTTGGCAGCTTACTCTTACCTTCTCATAGTATTGGATGTTCTTGTCCGCCATTCCCATGAGCAGCTGCCGGAAGTCCTGCCTCTTGTTGTTCTGCCACCTCTCCATGTCAGCTTTGAGATCTGCGTTGAAACACTCCATTCGATCCTGACATTTCTCAACGTCTGCTGGCACCTGGAAGGGGGTGCAAAAACAGGGACTTTGAACGTGTAACTGGTACCTCATGCTTCAAGCTCCTCTGCTCACACATCTGTGAAAATTCAGATTACAGTGAGTGCCATAAACACACTGCCTCATCTGGAGGCATTTATTTGAAGGCAGCGTCTTAGCTTTTCAAGTCTACGAAGGGATTCAGAAAAAGGTGATCCTGACCTGAATCTTCAAATTCATACTAGCACAACAGAGAAGGAAAACCTCGAGGATCACAGTAAGTGAAAAGTCAGTCCCTGGAAGAAAAATCTCTAGGATTCCACTTCTGTGAGGTACTTGGAATAGTTGTAGTCCTTGAGACAGGCTGCCGGGGCTGGAGGGAGGAACGCAGCTGTTGTTCGGTGGGTACCGTTTCATTCCATGAGATGAAGAGTTCTAGAAACTGGCTGCACAATAATGTGAATTTACTTATACACAGCTTAACTGTATACTTAAAAATGGTTAACATAGTAAATGTTTGTATCTGGTCATGATTTAAGCAATTTTAACTAATTAGGGAAGAAGAGAGGGGCGGGTCAAAGGGTAGAACTCACGGAGAGACCTGTGTTACAGGGCTAATGAAGGAAGCGGTAACGGTCACGGGGAAAGACAGGCATAGAAGCAGGAAGAGAGTCAGGAGAACGTAAGAGGGTGGAGACAGCAGAGCTTGGAAAGAAGAGGGTGAGCTGTCTGAATATCAGTGACTGAAACTGCCTAACTTTATGAAGAGGAAGGCTACTGGGAGCAGACACTCAGGCTCCCATCTCCTCGCTTGTTTCTTTTTGGTGTTTTGTGAAATTCACATCACTGACCAGTAACATTCAGCCTTCCATCTTATCTCCGTGTTTTAACTATTTGACCGAGGTATTGTAAGAGTTGTGCTATCTTCTATAGATGAGTGTGTTTATCTCAAGACACCAAGAAGAAAAAAATTACCAGAGAAGACCTCAAAAGACAAACATTTTTTAAATATTGGTTCTCTATATTCATTTCCGTGACAGAATATGGGCTGTTGGAGTGACGGGAGAAGGGTAAAACAGGATGAGATTAAGAATTTTTGGTGCTGGGGAGCAAGGCAGTGGTTTATCATTTGGCGTTTATTTAAAAATGTGTTATGGAGGTGCCTCCATGTGCCAGGCACTTTCTAGGTCCTTACAAGATAAATCTCTACCAAAGTTTCCTCCTTGGAACTAGGCTACATATGTCCTACTATCTGCTTTCCTGATACTGAGTTTATAAGGCCTCCCGAAATTATACAAGGCGGACATGATCCCAAGATTTGGAAGACAGCAGGTTCATAGATGCTACTCAGGCAGTACTGCTGGGTGAAACCGGGGGAGCAGAACCTCCTACTGGAGACATGCAAACAGCAGTTAACACTGACCCTCCAGTCCTCTGGGCAGAGTACCAGACTGGTTACCTCCAGCGTCACGTAAGCCTGGTCTGCGTGTTCCTGTGTATCACACAAATTTACTCTTTGTATGAGCTATGAGGTGAAAAAATGTTAAGAAAATACCAAATGGGATAAAGATTGAGTGAAGCTACTGAACTTGGATACTGACAAAAAAGACCTTTTTGTTCAACAGATAAAAAGCAATTTCAGAAAAGAGAAGGTGGAGAAAAGTTAAGTGCACAAGATGAATCCAGAGCAGATATTTTGAGAACAGAGGAGCCGTGGGCTCACCTGCAGGATGAATGGAAGGAACCAGAGGCATGGAGACCCAAGACAAGGTCTGTATTCTCTCCCCTGTGCCTCTAGCATTCATCCATAATGCTCATAAAAGCCAGGAACCACTCCCTCAATGCAGCAAAGATGGGGCCTACACAGTGGTTCAAAGGGCTCCAACTCTGGCATGGGCACAGCTGGAGTCCAGTTCCACCTCTACCATGCTAGCTTTAGCAGGTAAATTATGAATTACCCTGAGCCCTGGTTCCTCATCTGTAAAACGAGGAAAATGGATTGACAGAAGGCTGTTGTAGGAATTAAGTAAGGGAGGTGACAGAGTCCTGCCCTTCTTGACAGATAGGACCTCTGACTCATTAGTTTGACTTTCTAATGGAGGACGAGATCTTGGCAGCCATGAAAAGAACTAGGAAGCATCGGGCATCTCTCTCCCCACTTGCCAAAAGCATCTGGAAATATCAGATACCCTTGCTCAACTCTTGGGTCTAAGAAGCACCATATTAAGAAGTTTTCCAGTTCATATCTACCCTTCAGAACTCGAGTTTTTGCTCTGTGGCACATCTTTTCCACTCTAGAATGTGGACCATTCTGGTGGTGCTAAGAGCTTTGAGAGACCCATGACCTTTAAGAGTTTGTGCCGGTGATCCTCAGTTCCTCTTCCCCTCCTCCCTGTGCTCAATCTCAAACGGGCTCAGTACATCCCGTTTTCTGCTTCCAGACACCTTCACACCACACAGCTTCTTACCTCCGGAATGACAACCCATTTCCAGCTGCTTCTTCACCTGTCACTACATCTGGTACAAGACCACTTGGGGATCAAGCCTATGATAGCCGACCCCCACCTGTTTTGGTTGCTGTTTTTTAATTCTTGAAGATAACTAAGATTTCTTTTTCTTTTTTTTTTTTTTAATTGAGGTAAGTTGATTTACAAAACCATATAAGTCTAGATGTGTAGGTTTCACTCTTCATTAAAAATATGATAAAACACCATACCCACCCGCAAATTTCTAATAGTCCCCACTACTGTCCACTGGAATGTCACCATCCTTTGCTCCCACCCCCTTATCCCACACCTCCCCTCTAGTTCTGCTGTCAGTGTCCAAGAGTTAGTTTCTGTGTTGGTTTGTTCATTTGCCATGGATAACTCACATTTTTATAGAGCATTCTCTCCAGGCATCGCTTCTTGCTCTTTTTTGAACTAGTAACACATGGATTTATTAGCAATGAAGAGTCAAGTGCAGAAAAGAGTAAATGTACAAATTCCTCTAAGGAGGGTCAGATTCTATGATTTACTCAAGTCTGTGGTCCTGAGAGATGCTGCAGAAGGCAGCCAGCCTCCTTCTAAGTGTCTGTCATTCCTCTAACTTCAAAATTAAATGAGGAAAGCCACATCTACACAATCCCAAGCTCCATCTGCCTCAGGGTCAGTGAGTTTCCTCTACCTAAACACAAAGCAAAACTTTAAACTCCATGAATTAACACTGTCCCTCAGCCCTGGGGGCCTTGTGGTCGCATGTCCTCGGTACACCCTGAAAAACACAGACACCAGGCTCCCTGTCCTAGAGCTGGAGCCACAGGGCTCACTCCTTCATTCTAAGATTCCACTCCTGTGCAAAATTTGCAGAGAGGGTCCTGGAGACCCATGAGGTCACTACCTTTTTCTGGGTTATGATGAAGTGATCAGATTTTCATACTACTCCATGACTTTACAAAAATCAACTTTCCCTCACTCTTGAAAGCAACTTTTTAGGATTTCACCTTCAGGCAAGGTAAGCCCCCCCAGGCCCCCTCAGATCCTCAGATCATCTGTAAACATGCCAAGCCCAGGTGCTCCCCACCTTTCAGCAGGGAGCCTCTCCTTCTCTGCACCCTGTGACGGACCTGTGGGCAGTGTTGTGTCCACTCTCAGATACTAAGGGTAGAACTGGCTGAGACCTGGGGGCAGAATCAGTCCGACTCCCTTCCGACTCCCAGCTTTCATCTCACTCTCAGGAGCTCTAGAAAGTGGACCTCAAATCCCATAAGGCCAAGCACAGCAGAACCTTAAGATCCTCAATGATGAGCTGTGTATCTACTGCTGATGGGTTTTAGGGAGAAAGGGTGTTTTGGAGGAGGAGGAAGGCAGGGGAAACTCTCGGACACCAGGAAACAAGGCCTAAAAGAGTGTGATCAGAAACAAATAGTTTAATTAAAAAACAACAACAACACAGAAAGAAAACCCTTTGCGGCCACAAATCCAGAAAACAGAGCTCTCATTCAGCATTCCTACTGGAGACAGGGCAGCCAGTGTGGGAAGCAGCCTCCGCCCATGAGCACATTACTTCCTCAGACACCAAGGCTGAGCTCCACATCTTCACAACAATTATGGCTGTGAACTCCGCGAAAGCTAATGAGCAAAGCAGCTGGGGGACAGACCTGGGATCTGAGCTCAGGGCTGATTCATCTTGGACAGGCTGCCAACTGAGCCCTCTTCCACCCACCAAAGTAGCTGCAGCCCCAGATCCGAAACTGGTGGCACCTGTCCTGCTGCCCCACTGTTAGCTCACACTGCTGGCACACTCCATCATGACAGTCCCTGTGTCTTTGTTGATTACCACAATGGCTCAATCAACAGCAAAACCAACTTCGGCGTGGGTCAGCAGCCCGGCAGCAAGAGGGAAGATGCTAAGAGCATGTTGGTGTGCTTGGAACTTACTACTTAGTCTCATTTGCTGGAAAGAACTGTGGCCAAGAGAAAGAGTCATACAGGTGAGAGGTGCTCCAGGGAGGTGAGAGCAGCAGCAGCAGGAAGATTTCAACACCTACTGGGAGGAGAAGAAGAGTCTCCCAGACCAGCACGCAGGAGAGCGCGTGGGGCCGGATCTCCAGCTGGGCTGCTTGGGTGGACTGTGGGCTGCAGACACAGCTGTTCCCTCTGCTCTGTCTGCTCCTAGGTGGGTGTGACATTCAGGGCACAGCCAAGATTTGACTTGGCCTATTATTCATAACCTCAGCTCTTGTCTCTGTAAAGGAACTATCCCATGCTGGGCTGAATGGACAGTAAATGACAACTCTCGTCTCAGAGAGAATGTATTCAGTGCTGAACTAGGAATGCTAACAAAACGACTGAAATGACATCTTTTAAATTAGCATCCTCAGTTTCCAAATTAGGTCGGTGACAGAACTTACTTTCTCTCCCTCCCTCCTCAACCAGGAGAAATAACTCCTATATTTATATTTGGGAACTAAACTGTTAGAATAAAAATTTGAAATACATATGCACAGTATTCTATGCCACACCTTTAAACAAGACTGAAACATGGGCTCAGCAGATGACCCTGTGTTCTGGAATATAAGAGGGTCACCTAGGAACCACACCGGGACAGACAGCTGAAGAAGAGGGGAGCTGTGCAAACAGCTACATTTCTCTTCCTCGTGACAGGTGAGGGAAGGAGGACAACAGCCTGTGGCAAAAGGAATGAAGGGGCGGGTGTCTAGCTCTCTGGCCAGGTTCCAGTGGCAGACACCAGGCTAATGACAAGAGTCCCCGGCCTTACCATCTGACTTCCTGTAGGACACACGCAGCCTTCGCTCTCCTGTGTGGGTCATCACGGGCCACGCACAAAGCGAGGCAGCAGACACTACTGCATGCCTGCTGTGTCCAGCTCTTGGATAAAGACATTTGGCATCGACCAAGCTGGGCAACCGGTGGAGATGCTGCTGCCTGTTTCCTCACCCATGAAAGGGGGGAGGAACCAGCCCTCCCGTTTGGCCTCAGATGACTGTCGTGGTGATCACGTGACACAATTGATATGAAAAATGATTGTGTAGTCAATGCATGCCATTTCTGAGGTTTGGGTTTCAAATTCTCCAAGCTGATGCTTTCTCGGGTACATGTGAGTACAGTGGTGGTGGCCGCAAGATCCAAGGCCAAGGAGAACACATACACACACAGCAGTGATGTCAAATTACTTCTCTGAAACCTGAGCCCTTGCTATTGATCACTTTAACAGCATCCCCGACCCAGCCCCTCTTTAGAAGACAAATATGCCTCCCAATGACAAACAAAAAGGAATCCATTATCATCCTGGGAACTGGCAAGGTGCTAAAGTCAGGCTGCAGGATGTAATCCCAGCTCTGGGACTGCTAGCCATGTGGTCATTAGCCTCAGTCTGTTCGCCTCTCAAATGGGTATAATAATGGCACCTAACCCACATGGTTACTGTATGGAATTACTCAGATGAGATATACGCACAGGACGCACTAAAGCTCCGTCCGGGGGGCTATTATTGTTAATTTTTAATCCTGGCTGGTGGAAGAGAAAGACAAAAAACAGACTTTTTTTTAATCATTGTGATCCTGTAGCCACAGAGGCTGGAGTTGGACGGTGTCATAAATGAGCTAAATCAGCGCTTCTCAAACTTCATGGGGAAGGACCATTTTGTGTTGGTTTTGTCCCTAATCCAACCACTGCAGTCCAGTGGCACATTTCCCTTCTGCGTCTTGCGCCACACAGCTCTCCATGCGAGCTGGGCAGTGCTCATCTCCAGCTGTCAGCACATGTCAATGGTTGTGAAAGTGCCCACTGCCAGCTTCTGTCATGTCCTCCTCGTGGATGGGCAACAGTTGGTACGGCCTTTGATGGGGGAGCTGGAAGGGTGGTGGGAAAGCCCAGAAACAATGGAAAACATCCTCCAGCCCCCATCGGGAACCCACTCGGCACCATGGGGTGCTTGCCGCCGCCCCCACTGACCTTGGGGCGGTCTTCCTTCCTCAGAGCCACGGCTTCCAGTCTGGCTTCGTACTCTGCTTGCACTTGATCCCTCTTCTTCAGCACACTCTGCGGGAGGCAGGAAGGAGACGCATGAAGCACAGAGTTCACAGAGGGGCCTCCAAGGCCCAGGCAGCTGCTTCTTCGCCCCACCCCTCTCCAGCACGTGCTCCCGGGACAGCCTGGCTGTGCGACAGCCTGGCTGTGTGTGTGACCTATGGCAAGGGCTCTGGAGGAAGCAGGGGCCAGGGAGGAGAGAGCGAGCATCTGCAGAGACTTCCTAGCGCACCAACTCAGCCTGATGCTGAAAGTGACAACTGGGGGAAGGGAAGTGGGTGCCCATCCACACACACACTGGTCAGAGGACTCGCAGCTCCCCCAAATGCTCGGAGGTGACAAGGCTGGGCGTTCTCTGGATGGTTAATGGAAAAGGCTCGAGTTCTTCATTCTTTAATTCATCAAGCTGACCCCGGCAGTGGATTCACTCACTGACCCACAGTCATCTCTCTGTCCTCCACTCTGGGCCAGGCGGGCAGGGAGCGGAGAGATGCTACCTCTACCTGAGAAATTCAGGCTGGAGGAGCTGCAGACTGGGAACGAGGCTGCGCATGTGCTCCTAGAACTAGATGATCACGTCCAGAATCCCTGGAACCATGCGGTGAGTCTGCCAGTGAGTAGGAAATGGGCCAAGTGCACCGGCCCTGTCTGGGCCAGGGTGATGCAGGTTCAGGAACCAGGATGCAAGGCGTTAGGAGATGCTCACCCCTGGCCCCATGCAAAGGCAAGGTTTAGCTCCTGAGCATGTACCTGTGCCCCGGGCACCCCTCCTCCCCCGGCCTCATCTAGTCCTGGCTGCCGCTAAGACTCCACCAGCTGGAACAGAAAAGCATCTCTTTCATTCGGTGGCTCTTTTTCCTTCTTTTAGTAGAATCAAAATGACAAACCAAGAGTGGTAAGAATGTTCTTTCCCACTAACTTAGAAGTCATACACTATGTGTTCCCCCAAAGGGGCCTTCCAGCCGAGCGAGGGGTGAGGCCAGAAGGAGCCATCCCTAGCTAAGCAATGGATTTCTGTGTCCTTGACAGTGTGCTAAAGGTGACAAGTGACCGGACAGTTGAAAGGCTCTTGGGACAAGCTTCCAATGGAATGTGTCAAGATGAGGAACCTCAAGTCTTCCCCTCACGGAAAGATTGACTTTAAGAAGTTTTTACCCTGAGATGCACATGAGGTAAATCGGGCAATTGCTTATTTTTCATCATCTTTCTCTGAAGTTCCCTCCCTGCTCATCAGTCTTGACTTAGGCATGTTTTCAATGCTGACCAGCAGAACTTTCCACTGCACCAGCCCCATGCGCCTGTGGGGCTTTTCTAAAGTATGGCCGGTGTGACTGAGAAACTGCATTTCAGTTACTGTCTCTTTTTAATTACTTGAATTAGTGGGACTGCCCCAGGATGTGCCCAAGTGGCAGACAGATTATTCTGAGTTAAAGAAACAGTCAATACAGCGATGACATTGAAACCTCCCTTTTCCCTAACAGCAGGAATTTCCCTCCTCTGGGCCCTGTGAAAGCAGGAAGTGAATCACGAGAGGAGAAGCTTCCCTGCCGACCGCCAGAGACCCCTTTTCTCAGCAACAGGAGTGGGAAGTTGCATAAGAACCACTTCAGTTGTATCACTTCTTTGTCTACAAGCTACATCAACTGCCGTGATCACTCAGTAGTTTCCATGTACATAATAGCATCTCCATGGCTACACAATTAAATTTGACATTTTCCTCCTGCTAATCTGCCTTGTGTCAATTTAGTTATTTTCTAGATATCAGATTAGTTTCCTCTCCAACAAATTTTAATATAAACAGCTGTATATGGCAAATAAGATGCCATGTTGGACAACACAGTCTATTTTTTTGAATCACAAGTCTATAATATATATACATATATATTTTTTAAATAAGAGGTCCTTTATGGATTTCATAGAGCCTATAAAATATTCTAAATCTACAGCTCTGGTACCAAAAGGAGCAAACACTGTAACTTCCACCCCCAGAGAAGTAAAGACACCATGTGATCATGGAGAACAATGAGACAGAGGGTGGGGATGGGGGAGGCACTAGAATCCTTATCACCACTGTATATTCCAATCATAGGATGCCCCGCATCCTACTGGAAAGATAAGCATTATCAGACTAGAAATGAGAATGAGTTCCAGGCCAGGTCTGCATGGCAAGAACCTTATAACCAGAGCTAGGAACCTCTGAAAGCAATGCCTTGGAGCACAGTTAGCAGAGTTCCTCTTTCTGCTCTATTTTGCTGAGGTTGTCAAGGACCCTAGGTAGGGAGGGATGGTGAGAGACGCGTCTGTCTTGCACAGCTAAAACAGCCTAAATATCTCTCTTTTCCCTACCCCAAAGCAGAGAAGGAGCCCCAGATTCAGCCAAACTCTCTCCCCCAGTTAGCTGGGCCTTCCCCACCCCAAGGTAGGGCCTCTTGTCTCCTCAGCCACTGCCACCCACGCTCACCTGCAGTGGCCAGAATGCCACCTTCTGGTGCAGGCTATCAGGAGGATTTGTGCTAACATCCTCCAGCACTGGGCAGCAGGAAAAGTTCACAATAACTCTGCAGGAGTGGAAGGGTATTGTGGCTACTTTATAGACAAGAACGCTGAGGTACAGCAGAGGGAGCTGGTGGAGGCCCCATGGCCAGTGACTCAGGCTTTTCCTGCCTGCACTGCAGGGCAGCATGCAGTTTTGTAGTGTGGTGACTATCCAACCACCATGAAGGATGGGAAACATGTCCTGAATCATGATAAACTGTTAAGACTTCCATCCTTGTTGAGAGCACTTTGTACACAGCTGGTCATGGTGGGAAAGGACTGGCCTCCTGCCCCCAGCACCACAGGCTCTTCTGATGAAACCGATCAGACCAGCTGATGACTGATGGGGCCCGAGCCTGCAATGGGGTGAATGGGCCAAGTCAACATTGGAGGAGAGGTCCTCCATCACTGAGTGAAAGCAAAAGATATTCATCATCTGTGCTTCTCACAGAACCGTAGGGATCTCTAATTCTGGTGGATGCTATACATGGAAAAGATAAAGTACAAGGAGGTACTTTTCTCATTACCCTGAGTCCGCCTGCCCCACCCTGATTAAATTCCTTCATCCATCTATGTCGGTGCTAGAATATGGCCAAGAACAAAACACATAGAGCACCCTTGCCTTCAAGGAGACTGTATCCTAGAAGGGAGGTGGACAATACACAGGTAAATGATAGTAATATATCGCATGGAAGTGAGGTAGTGCTAGGTGTTGAAATGAAAACAGTATAGGAGGATATAAATTGAAGAGGATTTGGAGGATGGCGGGATTGGACACAGGGTAGCCATCGATGAGAAGCTAAGTTTTGTTTTAATAGTCTTACCTGTCTTTTGTTTACATTGCTAACGCGCTTTAGGATTTGAAATCACATCTCAATCTGTGTGTATTTCACAACACCAGCTTTCTAGTGGCCATCACCACCAACTCGTTGCCTCTTTCTTTCCCTCCCCCTTCCATCCCCAGTAGCCACTGTCATACATCCTGTGAATTTTGTTGAGATGTGTCTGTTCATTTATTTGGTTTCTTTATTTCACATATGAGTGAAACCATTCTCTAAGTCTCTTTTTCTTTCTGGCTTACTTTGCTTATCATAATCACCTCCAGTTTCATCCAGATTATAGCAGGAGGCATGATTTCATCTAGCACCACAGAATTCCATTGAGTGTCTAGACCACAGCTGCTTCACCCATCATCTGCTGACAGGCATTTAGGCTGCTTCCATGTCTTGGCTCTTGTGAATTATATTGCTATGAACGTAAGGGTACAGATATTTTTTGGTTAGTGTTTTTGTATTCTCTGGCATAGGTCTAGAAGTGGGATTACTGGATCAAATGATAGTTCTGTCTCTATTTTTCTGAGGAATCTCCATACTGTTTTCCAAAGGGGTTGCACTAATTTACATTGCCACCACAGGGTAGGAGGGTCTTTTTTCTCCACAGTCTAATACCTGCTGTTTCTGGTATTTAATATAGGTCATTCTCACTGGTGTGAGGTGGTATCACTGTGGACTGTACTTGCATTTCTCTGATGGTGAGTAGAGTATTTTTTCACGTTTGTATGCTGTTTGTCAAAAAGGTGACAATCAGAGACATGGGATACATTTCTCTTGAACACTGTATTTTTTAATGTAGAACATTTCATATTTATTTTGAAATGGTCCTAATAATCTACAACTTCATTGCCCTCTTTTCAAATGCAGAGAGGAAGTGTGGCTCTGTTTCTTTAACAAATAAGTTGTGAAACTAAATAAATAAATGGGGAAGAATTTTTTTCTTCCCTTGGTCTCAGGTTTCAAACCCAAGTCCTTGCACTTTGCATGGCCTGTACCTTAGTCTCTGAGCCACGGGCGTGCACCTGAGGAGGGATTTTTTAAAAAACATTTACAGGAAAATCAACCAAATGTATGGATCTTATTTGGATCCCAAATTGAAAAACAAATAACCATTAAAACGTGTTTCAGACAATTGGGGAAAATGAACACTAACGGGCTATTTGAGGAAATACTGACAAACAGGTGGTGACTGAATACTTGCAATTTAGAGATATGTACTTTACATGAAATTATGGTATCTTAGAATTGCTTTAAAATGATCCAGGGAGTGTATGGCTGGGAGTGTATGACCTCAGAGCTAGAACAAGAGAGAGGTCAGTGGATGACTGTCAGAGCTGGTTGAGGAATACATGGGGGACGGTTACACATTTGAATATTTGAAGTTTTCTATAATGAAAGACTTAAACAACGGAAATGTAATACCTGTCACCCAAGGAGATCACAACGAACCAATAATAGCCATTAAACTGTGATGACCAGTGTCTGGAAGTGAGGTCACAGATACGCTTCTATAGTTTGGCACTCACTAGCTGCACTAGATTTATTTCCAAGAAAGACCCATGATGGTCAGTAACAAGGGCAAAGCTCATCAACCCCTTTTCGCCCCCAGAGTTCATGCTCACCTCTTCCACTATGAGGCTGCTGGCTCACAAACTTGTAAGAGGAGGAAAAAGCAGTCCCAAAACAGCCCTATGCAAAAAGATCAGCAGCCGGAGGGTTTCCTCAAGTCTGGAAGGTTTGTGAGCTTCGAATCTTTTTGCTGGAGTGACATTTAGGATGCAGGTGTGGGAAAGCAGATGAAAGCAGGAGGCACAACTTAGGCCCACGTAGAAAACTGGAGAACAGGTTGGTTCGTGTTCTGTATACCAGGCTGACAGCCCCAAGGACCCAAAAGGCTGCTTCCATAGCATGATGAGTGTTCAGTAATACAGGAGATCAAATGAGAATAAAATGAAAACACCAACCCAGCTCAGTGCCTGTTTGGGGTGGCGCCGAGGAGAGCTTCTCCCCACAGGCAAGAAAAGGAGTCCGACTTGATCTTGGCAACATTTGTTAACTGGTGGGTTTAGGATGCCTCTTTCCACACATTCCTTTTACGTATCCTACTGAAAATGAGCCCACCTGAGTCCAATGGTCCAGGGCAGTGCGGGTAATGCTGGAGCCACTCTCTAATTTTAAAATATATTCATTACAGAAAATTTGGAAAATTAAAATTTAGAGGGTGGGGAAGGCACATATAATTTTCATTTTTCAGGCACACAAGTAATATACATTGTGTCTTCATTCTAATCTTTTCTCTTGATGCTTCCCCTTTCTCTGGTTTCTCTCTCCTCCGGACACGCCTATATTCTCAGACACTAGGGTCTGGTCCCTCACATTTTCATACTTTCTTTTCTCTAATCCTCCATCTGTCTTGTTGCTTCAGTTCATATATGATTCACTTAACTTTTTCTTCTATTATTTTTTCCCCATTTCTATCACAGTTTTCATTTCCATGGGCTCTTTCTTTGCTAGATTTTTAAAAATTCTTTTATGGATGTGACACTCTCTCTTCTCTTTCTGAAAATATAATGATCTCCTCCCTCCCCTTTTCTTCTCCCTCAGTGATATTTCACTCAATATGCTTTTCTTCTTTGCTTTTTACTGAATATTCATTTTAGAATCTTGCCCTAAGTATTTCATAACCCCTGACACTCATCCAACAGAGAAAAAATAAAAAACTGATTTAAAGTTTTCTGCACATTGAAGACTTGTTGGCAGTTCTATAGGGACCCTGCTGGGTCATTTCAATGAGGATCCTTCTTCAATATCATCTTTTCAAGTCTCTCCTCTTGGTTGGTTCAGATTTTGTAGAAAAGGCTCCTCTAGCCCTTGCATGGAAGATACAAAGCTGAGAACCAAGTAATGAAAGGTGACTAGAATCTCAACATTGAGTAACCTCTTACTTAACATCCTGGTTTTAGGGCGTTAACCCCTCCCTCAACTGTCCCCAAGTGTCCCTCAGTGCAGAGATCCTCTCTTTCACCCCCTATGGAGACTATGTCTTGATATTCACTAAAATGGAGAAGGAAGAGTGAGTGGCCCCCTGAGGGAGGACAGAATCTGAAAGCTGTACCTGCTTCTTAAACAGACTCCTGACTCATCTTTCTTTTGAGCTCCATCTCTCCCTCAGTCTCAGAGGTACTGGTGCTGCCAATTCTTGATGTTTCGGAAGGGTTCGACGTGTAAAATATAGTTTTTTGCTTTCCATCCTCCACACTATATTGCCATTATTTCTTCTCCTGTTCTTCATGGGTGTATGTCTTTTAAGAATTATTCTAGTGTGACTTGGGGGTGGTTCCATGAAGAATACGAAGTTTAACTACATATTCAGTCTTCTATTACTGGAAATCTCAGAGTTTAAATTTAATACTTCTCTAAAATTTTTAAACATTTGAGTTGGAATGATTTTAAACAATTGCACTCTACATTGACATTCCGCTTCTTCATATTTTCAAGGAATTAGGTCCTTTAATCATGTCTGTGAATAAAGGAGGACTCTGTTACCAGGAACTCAATCTTTCATAAAATCTTTTTCTTTTTTTTTTTGAAAGGCATCAGAAGTGGCCATCCCAATGCATAAACCAGTAACTCCCCAGGAGTTTGATTCATTAGGTCTACCTGATGGCCTCTGAGGGAAAAGAAGGCAGACCCATGAATCAGTACTTGAAAGGAGTTAGCATGTTCCTTGACTTGCAGACAGCATCGAAGCTATCCCAGATACTTCCTAGTGTCTCCACTCAAACTGTCTTTAAACCCAAAGGTCTACATCCACATCTCACATCTAATCATAATCACTGTGTTTGGTTTCTGTTGTTGCTGCCTTTTTTTTTTTTTTTTTTTTAGGAAAGATGCAGGCAGGAATGAAGACAAGCAGGCAAATAGGCAGGAAAAGAGGAGAAAGAAGCACTTTCATTTCACTGTATTTAATTGCTCATTTTTGGTTGTTTCCCCGGGGCCCGGGTCACCAGGGTGCACCATAATCATTACGTTCCTTCTCCAACAAACATTTATTTCTCTTGGTTTCACCAAGGCAACCCACTACTTCCCTTCTCTGGCTACACTACCCATTCCTTCTCAGGTTCCTTTTCTACTTGTTCCTCCTGTTGCTCACATGCTAGGCCACTAAATACAGTCATGCCTTGGGGCACAGATTCAGACTGGACCTCAATTTCACCTCACTAGAAGACCTCCCCTAATCTCACAGATTTAAACACCATCTCCATACAAATGACTCTTGAATATCCTCACTCTGAACTGAACTCATAGCCAACTAGCACAACATGGCTACTCTAACGACCTAGGCATGTTTTAACACAAGATGGCAAAACAACCTGACTCTCACCTGCTTAACCTACTCCTACTAAATTTCCCCATCTTAATAAACAGCACTACCGTCGAATTGCTGAGCCCCAAACCCAGGCAGCATCCTCAATTCCTCCCTCTCTTACTTCACATTAATACCACAGCAAGACTAGTTGGCCCTTCACCCAAAATATACTCCACTCTACCCACTTCTTCACCACCAGAGTCCAAGCTCCACCTCCTTAGTTATCGCCACTTGGCCCCTGAGAGGCTCCAAAGTGGTCTCCTACCTCTACTCTTCCTGTCTAGAACTCATCCTCCACACTGCAGCACGAGTTGTCTTCTTATAGTAAGCTTGTATCCTGTCATTTCCCTGCACAGAATCAAATGGCTTCCCTTTTATTACAAAGCATAAAATCCACTCTTAGCAACCAAGGACTTAAGATGCTACTATAATTCCTGGTCCCCACTGTTAGGATAGCCGACAGGTGTCACTTTTACATTAGAAATGCTATCTTGCTCTAAGGTAAAATATGTGTCTTTGTCTTAAAAACCTGGCCCTGTTGGCTGAGAGGTCACTGCACCTTGACCCTGGCATTCCCACTGACAATGGGAATTAATGACCATTAGTTCTAGGTGAACTTCCTGATCTCTGTAAAGGGTGAACAATGGGGTGCAGACAGCTGCGCAGAACCGCATGTCTACCGCAGGAGACAGAGACGCAGTTGTACAGGATCACATGTCCACAACTGCAGTAGACAACCTCCCCATAAAACCTCACCAGCCCCAGGTCTCCCGGTGGGTGCATTTCTTTAGTGCATCAGCCCGCTGTGAGCTTCCAATAAATCTTTGTGATAGTCAGAGCGTTTCTGAACCATTCTTTCCATGCTTTCTGGACCAGGCAGGACCCCCAGTTTTCTGGGGGACCTAACATTCTGGTGCCCAAACCTGAGAGTGTTGGATTGAAGAATGGCTGGATCCCCAGCCAAGTTTCATTGCTGACTCTCTGCACACGACTTATCAAAAACTCGGAGAGAGTTGGTAAAGGGGGTTCTCTCTCAGATCGCTCCTCAGCTCCTCCGGGTCACTGGGCCTCACATGGTCACTGAGACCATCTCACTGGAAAATCCCCATGCAGGGTTGAGGAGTCGAGACTTTTAGTCTCCTGTTCGAAAGGACTGGGGACAGGGACACCTCCACCTCGCCTCTTTGCTCTTCCACTCGGGGCAAGACAAGTTAAGGGGACGCTCTTCCTTTGTTTCCCTCGTCAAGCCCGACTCGTCACTCGCTCGCTGCAGGAACAAGGCAGTCTGCACCGAGGCACCTGCCTCTGGGGTGCCTTTTAAGCAAACAGGGCAGTTTTGGGCTTTCTCAGGACTGGCGCCCCACACACCTCATCTTTTTCTGAATAATGGGTCACTGTCACCCCTAAACGACACCCTCAATCCCTCCATTCTGCATGATTTGGATAACTTTTGTCATGGCAACAGATGGTTGGAAACAATGGTCGGAAATCCCATCTTCAGGATTACTTTTATTCATTTAATTGTAGTAAGTTATTCTACATATTGAAATAATATGCATAGGTGTCCCATTCCTCAGATATATGTCAACACGCCCTGTCCTCCACCAGATGACCAAGTGTCTTTCACCGCTGTCCAGTGGGCTCCGCCATCTGTATCTCTGAGCCTGAGGCTCCTCCAGGTGCTGCCCTTCCCAAATTCTCCATCAGTTGCCTCCTTCCCCATCCCTCTCGCATCCTTTGGTCTCAGAGCCAACTGAATCCACAGACCTGGCTTTTCCACCCCATTGGACTCCTCCCCGCTTACTCGCTCCTGTTCACAGGCTGCAAACACGCTGCCTTGCTGTACTCAACACTGGACTCTGCTGTCTGCTCCCCCAGCACCGATCCCTCCTTTACACAGGTAGCTGGAGCAGAGGGGCTTGTCCATGCCCACTTTCCCTTTCCCAGGGCTGACCTGCCTCTCAAACAGAAGGCCACTTAGACACTTTCTCCTGGCAACCAACTACTTTCATCAAGGAGTCTGAATATGTAACCCGCGCTTTATGATCTTCCTGGCATAACCTCTATTATTCTCTCTACCCCCACACATTACAAGACTTGAAAAATGGCCCACAAACCCCTCAAAAATGTGGCATTGAAGGTCTTCCATAATAGGAATGAGGAGGCTTGACAACGAGGGCAAAAAGAAGTGATCAGGCAGAAGCGGAGCCAGTGACGGCTTCCAGCCCCTGGCCGCTGCCTTCTGGGAGTCATCAGGGACCCCGCGACCGGCGCCCAGCTGGGCCCCGAGATCCTGGCCACCAAGCATAAGCTCATGAGTGGCCCAACCCTCAAGCCCCCTGGCGCCCTGTCCTGAGTGTGCACAGACGGGGATGGAAGCAGACTGGCCTCTGGCCCCTCCAGGTACACAGGCAATCCTTTCTGGCCCCTCACTGCCAGCGGCAGCCCGGCAGCCCCGGGGTCCCACAAAATACTGGGAACCCTGAGGGAAGACTGATGGTGTCTGGACCCCTCCTGGTTGACGGCCACCATGATGGAGCCCTGGGTGAACATGGCAGGTAAGATAATCTCCTTTTCAATTGATATGGGAGCCACATCTTCGGCTCTCACTGCTTATTCTGGTCCTGTTAGAGACTCTTCAATCTCTACCATGCAGGTGGATGGCACTCCCACGTCCCACCTATGATGTGGGGAGTCTTTGCTCTCTGTCCCTCTTTCTCTCATGGTGCTGTGTGGGAACCTGCAGGTCTTCTCACTGGCAACAAACCTAAAACAGTCCTGGGAGCCTGCTCCCCTCTGGTTCCCCCTAAAAGCTATGTCTTTCCTTAAAGGGCCGCTATTCCCATGCTTCCCGGACCAGGAAGGCCCCCTAACCTTCCGAGGGCCTAACACCTACCTACCTCTTTGACCCGCTTCCTCCCTTGCTCCCTGCACTCCACTCACACTGTCCTCTCTGTTTGCAAAGACACCAGGCTCATTGAGGCTTTAGACACTTTGCACTAATTATTCCTTCTGCCTAAAATGTTCCATCCTCTGATCTTTGCACAGTTTACTCGAATGTGCCATCCAGATCCCCAGCTGAGGCTACTTCTTCATGTGGCTTTTTCTTACCAACCACATTTGACTGCCACCCCACCCTAGTGTCATTCATGCTCTCTCACTTGTGGCCAAGCCCAGCTCTTAACAACATTAAGACACACCACAAATTATGTGTGTGTGTACATATATATACATATATTTACAAACGTTCCAAATTCACCACATTGTCAAGTTCAATTGAATATTTGCCAACCACCTTCTTTTAAATAAGTCAGTGTAGAAAATAAGATGGTCCGACCCCAATCTTCTTACATAAAACTTCTCCAACACTTGGCCTGGTCATAATGACACTAGTGTTCAAAAGACATGGCCAGAAATTCGCGAAGGACTCCAGGATGTTCTCTTCCAGCCCATCACTATCTTAAGTACATTTTACACACATTGTCTATAAGATGTGAAATCCCATGTAAGGGCTCACCTGCAAATGTCTACAGGGTATTTAACTTGATCCCTGGGTCCGAGAGGATCTTTGGGACCCTCCCTCTCTGGATCTGTCCACTCTCCCTCCAGTAACCTTCTAATACATCTCTTCACCATCGTTCTAGAACGAGCTGCCCTCATTGTTCACTGCTCCCTCAGTTCCACGTGGCATAATATAGTAATTTTTTCTATGTTTTTTCTGTACTTTCAAAGAGAATAGAATGTACCCATTGCAGGGAAGTTATCTTGGGATGCCAATATCTACAATCTCAGCATTTAACTTCCAAAATCAACATAGTATCAGACAGGCATGGAGGATGGAGAGCTGCTGACAGGATGGAACAACAAAGGGACATGGAATTCCTCTTGGCAGCAGAGGCTTGCAGAACTAAACTGAGAATGTCCCTCGTCTTATCTCACCTGGAACCACCTGTGGCATGGTCTGGTGTTCGATGTTTAAAAGCCCTCCCTTCTTATCAATAGTTATTCCTCAGGCTAAAGGAGAGTATAAATTTGGTAATATTATAGCAATCAGGGCAGGAGGCTATCCCTGAGCAGGAGACTATCTCCCGCTTTTGTTCTTTCTTCTCCATTTCCTCTAATAAACATATAAACTGCACTCAAGAATTCTGTCTTGAACCATTTGCCATGGAACCATAGCCTCTCATCAGACTCAGTCATAACTGCCTGTTAAGAAAGACAATTTGAAACTCAGTATTGAAAAGCAGGAAATTAACCAGTTTCCTTCTTAGCAAATAGTAAAGAAGCAGATACAAAGTGACTGGCCCTTAGAACTGTGGCCAGAAACAGAGAAAAGATTTACCCACAGGGCTCTGTTGCTTTATCTACAAAAGAAGTAAGTTGGACAAGATGATCCTAAAGTTTTTCTGCTTTTATATATGCTTGTAATTTTCCATGACAAAGTCTATACGACAAGTTGATTTGATATCTTTTATCCTCTTGTCAAAGGGTAAAATGTTTTCATAGTAGCCTGATTTTTCTTGTTTTCCATTTTTACAACCCTCTCTAGAAATTTATATCAGTTCCCTAAAGGGGATACCCTAGATCTGCCCCAAAAACAGATCAATAAATCAAAGGTCTCCAAAGGCTACTTGGAGACAGAATATTCAACACGGAGCCACTGCCCTTTTCCTGTTGGTCAGGAAGACTGACTCTTCTCTAAAAGGCACCAGCATTGGCAAAAGTACCCGGCAGCTATGCTCTCTAACCAGTCTAAGCGTAGCCGGGCAGTTTTTAGTGTGGGCATTCGTCACGTGATCCTGTGCCCCATCCTCACTGCATACAGAATGTGAGGTGGGAAATAATCTGTTCTCACAGCTCCTCTCCTTTCTCACCCATCGCTGCTAAAGTCATTCTGATTTGTGTTCCTTTTGAGCATCACTTCCCTCTCCCTCTTTCCCGAAAAACTTTAAAAATCTTCTCGTTAGCACTTTGCTCTAAAATTTTACTATGATATGCTTTAGAATGGTTCTTTTTTATTCTTTTCCCTAGTCATTTAGCTTACACTGAAGATTCCCGTCCTCCAGCTTTGGGAGCTTTTCTTGTGTATATTAGTTTCGATAATGTCTTTCCCTCCAAGAATGCCTATGAGGCAGATGCTTAACTTTTAAGATTAATCCTCTATTTTTAAAAAATCATTCATTGACATTTTCAGTATTTTTGTGTTTTTCTTCTACTTTCCAACTACTTTGTTTTATTTTCCAAGATTTGCTCAATGTCATCTTCCAACTTTACTCTTCGATTTTATTTCTGCAATTGTATTTTAACCTCTGAGAACTCTAATTCTCCAACCGTTCTTCAGATGTTATATCCGGTCTAGTAGATGTTCTCTCTCCCAGAACTTTCAGAGAATGCTAGTAATTTCTTCCAAAACCTTTTCTAAAAATTTAATGCACATACTTATTTCACCACATCTTCTATTAAACTATGATGTCAGCCCACATGTCTGACGCTGCCCCTCAGGATCATTTTTGGTAATAACCACAACAAACAACCAGAGTGCACACAAAGTGGGTTGGATTACCTTCATGGAGTCAGAGTATAAAATATATTCCCTGAGCACAGGTAGAAAGTCTTCTGTCATGTCATCTGTCAGCTCTTCCAGTGCTGTGGAGCAGTTGCCGATGCAAGCGGACACTCCCTCCAGGGGTTCTGCCAGCTCCCCCTCCAGCGCGCTCCACGTGGAGTACACAGGCCCATATTCTCTCAGTTCTACGAGGTACTCTAAAGGGGAAAGAAAAGCCCACTGGTATTATGACTCTATAACCACCACAGCCACGAGCTCTTAGATGTGTTTCCTTGACTCTTTACACCTGAACACTTGCGCCTTCAAATGCAGTTTAGATCATCATCTTTACGGCCAACCTCAGAGCATCAACTCACTCCACTTTGCAATGGGAATGCCAGGCCTCTGAATAGAGGGAGCCACGATGCCCCTTGGGGAAAGTATCTTCCAGTACTCGAAGCCACATTTTAAGAGGCAATGGGGCAGACTTTCACATAAGTTTAGGGCAGTGTTTCTAAGGGGGGAAGGTGGGAATCAGTCACAATCGAAAAACAATGGAATTTCAGGAAACATTCTGATGTGGTCTTAGATAGGTAGCCTCGCTCTCTCACACCAACACCTTGGTCCCATCAGAATTTCTTCCACGTGATCCTTAGGTGTAGATGGTCCCTAAAGCTATTTCTAATATCTACAGGCCCCACATGATGTATCAGTGGGAAAAGGAGCATTAAAGCACAGGGAACATGGGAAAATATTGATTTATTTTCCTCCACAAAGAAAATCTTGCCCATCATTTGTCACCAGGATTCTTGCCATGATATAGAATGTTTCTGACATTTTAAAAAATAACCAATAGAGTAACTATCGGAAAATTCTTCACGATGAATTGCACATCATATGTAACATGATTTTTAATACTATATAGGCCTGTCTGGCCTACATGGGTACAAGAGGACAAAAGGCCCTTTTGGGGGACATGAAAACCAGGTGGCTACAACCAAGAAGGAGAAAGAAATGCCCAAGTCGGGCAGAGGGGTGTGTAATGAACAGGGGTGGGGTAGGGGAGTCGAGTTAAAGCCTGAGGCTCCTAACCTGGACAAATGTAGGTCACCATGGTGGTTTTTTCCCATCCTTCTGCCACCAAAGGTGCCTACGTGTCTTTTAAATGATCATTCCTTATGTACCTAGATTCTCTTCAGGATTAATCATGCAATTATGAATATATATATATATATATGTGATTTATCACTTTTAGGACCCATATCACAATAAAATTTTAATTCATGATAAGCTGATGAGAATACCACGAACATAAGTTTATATCACATACACAAAATAAATGATCATTCCTATGGATTAAGGGAAGTTGGCAATGTCTCCACCTTTTTTTAAAAACTTTAAAAATAACTTGTGTTTTTAGAGAAGGAAGGGAGAGGAGGAAAAAGCTTTTTTTTTTTTAAGGAAGGAAGAGGAGGAGGAGGAAGCATCTTTATTTATTTAGTTAATTGCTTATTTTGGTTTTCACCCCACCCAGGGTCTTGAACCCAGGCCCTTGGACTTTACATGGCCCACACACCAGCACCTCAGAAGCCCACATCTCCACTTTTAAAACTAAAGTTAAGACAGATAAAGTAGAAAAGTCTAGAGACTCAGAAGCGAGGAGGGTGCAGGGAGGCCGAGATGAGGGAAGAGGGTGGAGTGTGAATTATATTCCGGTCACAACTGCCCCCTCCCCTTAGTCACTTGTTTTATAAGAAAAACAGGCCTCGTTCCTGTCACTCGTCATTCTGCTCAGCACACACGACTGCCATGTCTGCAGTTGCAGCCCCTGGGCATGATCAGGCTCCACAAAGAGCTCACCTATTTCCTCTTTGATGATCCGCTGGGCTATGCGATCAATGGTTCCCAGCTTGAGTGCAAACGTGTCTAAGTATTCACCTATGGCGGCAAACTCAAGAGGCCGAGTCCTCAGCTTGTAGCCGCCAGTGACGTGCTTGACCGACTCGCCCACTCTGGTCAGCAATGCCATCCCTTGCTTCTTATAGGCGTTGAGGTCCTAAGGATGACACAGGAACAAACAAACTCAGTCACTTACATGGCGGGACGAAGTCAATCATTTTCTTCTGGAAATGGAGGACTTGGAAAACAAGACAATCACCACATACACAGAGGACCCTCCTCTGCTGTGACTACCAGCTTCATGGTCCTATGCACTTAGGTGCAAATTGTCATCATGGCTGGACCTTTCTAATCAAGTTCACTCACCTGAACAGGCTCTTTTAACACAAGACCATTTTCATTGTAAGTTTTTAATTTAATTTTTTTTTTTTAAAGGAAAGTTGCAGGCAGGAATGAAAGTAAGTAGACAGGCAGGAAGAGAAGAAGAAGCATTTTCATTTACTTTTATTTAGTTGCTCACACTGGTTGTTCCCCCTGGCCCTGAGTCTTGAACCTGGGACCTTAGGATGTATGTGGGGCTGCTCCCAGGGTGTACTAGATCGCTAGGCCAAACTTAATATAAGTTTTTAAAACCTCTGATTTAAACAAAAAGACTGTGTCCCTTTCCCCTATAGAAAATACCGTAAGTTGTTTTTAAGAGCAAAATTCAAGAGTTGAGATTCACTCTCCTCATTATTTTTATCTCAACCAAAGCCAGAAAAGGAAAGTAGGGAGTAAAGGGTGGGAAGGAAGCAGGAAACAGTGACAGAAAAGGCTGGAAAACTCAGGCCAAAGACAGAGGCTGGAAACAACACAACATTTTAACCTGAATTTCTTGGTTAATGCATAGATGGGAAATACATCGAGCTACAAAATCTCATCGTATCTAAGTTGAAAAGAGCAGATGAGCTTTCCTGATGAAATGAGTTTCCTCCTATCATTAAACTCTAAGAAGCATCGACAGTATCTTCAGGTTGTTCCGTCACTTGCTTTAAGGGTGACTTTAAAAATGGTTTCACAGAAGATGAGGATGTCTGTTCTTTCAGTCTCAATACAAACAGAATAGTGGCCCCTGTCCCAGCAGGAACTGTCTTCTGGGAAGACGGGCCAATGCTTCCTGGAGAGCCATCCCAATGTGGGGACAGAACAGAGAACAGGGAATCGTGGTCAATATGGTCCCGCCCTGTCTGACACGTAGTTGCAGGCTCAGTTCTTCTGAGGGCCTGTCAGACAGTGTAGAGTAATGCGGCTGAGACAGCAGCTGCACTTCTGGAGGACAGGAAGGATTTTACTTTGCATATAAACTGGAACTACATCCGAGGGTCAGTTCACCAGGAAATAGTTATTTTGTAAAAGGGCAGAAGTTTGAGCTGTGTGGGGAGGAAACACCTCTCGGGAAAAAAAGATGAACAGAAACGTCATCCATGTGGCTAAATGCCATCTGAGGTTTAAAAGAAAAACAAAACAAAACAAAAAAAACCCCAATACTGGAAGACTTAGCCATGTGGTTTCCATTATCTGGACAATGGCACCTTTTCCAGCGTATTTAACATCAACTGATGCTATCTGTAAATATTCCTCAATGCTGTCATTTTGAAAAAGCAGAATGGAAAGTCCCTGAACCTTGATACTCTTGCCAAAATGGAACATATCACCCATGGCCTGAACATGGGATTGTAACAAAGACTAAACAGACGGGGCTGGCTGGAAGCTGGCATTGGAGCCTGAACATGGGAGCCCATTTGGGCAGACAATTAGAATGGAGCAACCATGGTGTTCTGCCCGGTCCTGCCAACGGGAAGTGCAGAGAGAAGTCAGAGGACCATCTTGAGTTCAAATACACAGAATCTGCCATTGCAGTGGAGCCAAATATTTCTCCAGCAAACGCTTGGGAAAGGCGCACCTGATAGGACCTTGGCCACAGGCGGCTCAGGCTAGACGCTCCAGCTCAGGCAGTCTGATGCAGAGGGAGACAGTGACCTCAGGAGCACAAAGACCCAATTTCAAACCCTGTGATGCCACTGGAACAGGGAAAACTCCCTGAACTTCAGTTTTCTCCTCTATGAAGTGAAGCTAGAGCAAACACTCAGGTTTGGTGAAGAACATCTTTACAAAACACTCAATAAACGTTCCTTTCTTTCCATGCCTACTGTCGGTCATGTGGCCTCGCCCACTCATGCTGCCAAACCAACTTTTAGGGAAATGCTTATCCTTGCTTTCACTAAGTGAAAATAGTCTAACTTCCTCTGCTGCTAGAAGCGAGTGGTGAGTTCCAACACCACGTGCAAGTGGACTCCAAAAAAGCAATTCTCTGAGCCATCTGATGACACCCATATCGTGGGCCATCTATGGGGTTTATGAGAAAGCACAACAGCTTTTAAGGAATAGCTGAAGGATGCTAATTTGGGGGAGGAATATGAACTACTCTGACCTTACCTTTGCAGTAAGGAAAACACTGAGGTGTTCATTGAAAGAGAGAACAGGATGATCCGTAATTCTTTTTAGGAATTTATCCAAAGCTTTTCTTCTGGTTTCCACAAACTCTTCTGAAAAACGATCCACGACACCTTTCACCACAAACTTCTCAGGAAGTGGCTGTGAAGACACAAAGAAGTCGCCAAGTAATTCATAAGCTTGTGCAAAGTAAAACCACCAGACTGGCAAAAAATTCTTATGACCTGTCAAGAACGGTTATTTCTTAGTCGGCCAGACCTTTATGTAGTCAATAGAAACATTTCTGAAAAATAAAGATGGAGTAAACCACAACTTGACAAATGTTATAATGCAAGAGCTAAAATAATCAGAGCACAGCTCCTGAAATGCAGAAAACAGTAAATATGTAGCCAGTAAATCCGACAGTATAGTTATCTTTACATTGGCTGATGCAAAGATACAAATGACAATGTAGAGTATAAAAGAAAGTCTAAGGAAAGAAGGCAGAGAACATCAACACATAAAAATGTGTTGCACTGTATTAAGATTCTATTCCCAACGCAAGAGGTAAAAGAATGTGGTCAATAGAGAAATAAGTACATTAGGCACACCCAGATTATCTGAAAAAATTTTTTCTAAGCCAATTTTATTGGTTTAGGTTTACACTCAAAAGTTTTCAAAAATGTTAACTTCTTTTACTCTCCTTACTGGAACAAATTTCTCCAGCATTTTACTTTGAGCTAGTATTGTGGGCGGTTTAAAATTACCTGGCTACCAAGGAATCTTTGAGCTCTAACCCATTTCTGTTGTAACGTGATCCACCGCTTGATTAAAAGGTCTGTCATTACTACTGCCCACGGAGAGAGAGTGTATCTGCAAACAAACAATTTGCAAACATTCTGGTTATGAAGTATTAAAAGATTACATTTTCCCATTACAAAATGGGCAAGTGATCTGGGAGATATTTCTTCAGAGAAGACACACAAATAGCCAGTAAGAGTACAGAAAGATGCTCAACACCATTAGTCACTAGGAAAACACATATCGAAGCCAGAGAGCCCCCACTTCACACTTACCAGGATGTGGAAAGACGGGTGGGGGAGCAGCACGTGTGACAGAACAGGCAGGAGAGTTGGAATAAGCATTTACGCCCACAACGCCATGAAGCCCCACAATATGTCAATAAAGTATTTTTTTCTTGTAAGTTATAAAGACTCAAGAGCTCACACACATATACAAAACAGAAATAAAGGCACACCAACTCCCAAAAGTAGAATCCTAAGCCACCTGGTAAGTGAAAGCCAGGAGGCAAATGGAAATGAAGGAAGACAGGAGGAGAGTCAGAAATAAAATTACACAGTCACATGGGAATATCCTGTCCAAGTCAGAGGCCCAGAGGAGCTTACATTTGGGAAGAATATTAGAAATGCAAAAAACTGGGTCAGCCAAATGTGCCAGGCATCCCAATGTCTCAACCCAGTCAAAAAGCACCAGAGAAGTGTTTATTTTAATAAGGTATAGTTGTCCTTTATCCTATATCCTTTATTCTCCCATTCCCATTAGAAACCATTCTCCTTAAACCTTATACTCAACGCCCCACACTTCATACTAAGCAGGTTACATCTTCCTGAAGTGCCCAGGTAAAAAGGAATCCCATGGCTGCATTTGGCTTCCACAGAAACTCACCTACTGGGCTTCCTCAGGTCCCTGTGGACCTCATACCCCTCCCCAAGGCTAATATTCCATCTGTGTCACTGACCCATTAGTTCACTAGCAAGCACTCGTCATCATCAATTAATTATACCCTATTTTCTGTAGATCTATGACATTTCCCCCTCATCTACATCCAACCTCTAAATCTACAAAAGTATGGACTGGTTCTCTATTTGAAAAAGAAACAACACAAAACTTAACTTCATTCTGTGTCATTCAACAACCTCTCTGAAAATACTGACCTTCACTTCCACTCTTTTCTATTGACTTCTCAATCCCCAACCTTCCTCCACCTCAAAACAAAGTCATCTTTGGTACTGTCCTCAAAGCTGTGTTTCTCTGCCCGATCCCTACCCAATGTAGAAACTGCTCTTTTAAAGATAACCAATAAATTTCTATTACCAAATCCAATAAACACTTTCCTTTCTTATCTCCTGAGTCTGTTAAGCATATTCCAATTTGCTCATGTTAAATAGAACCTGGGAAGAAGGCCTAATGAGCAAGTAAGTGGCTAGGTGTGCCTCATTTTAACCTAACAGATGACCTCCTGAAAGAGTTACCCATTCTGCAGGTTCCGTGCATTACGCTTTGTGTTTAATGAGTCAGGGGAGCTTGCTTTTAAAGGAACCCTGGGGTGAACCCTTCTGTAAAGATAATTTCCTTCTGTAATAAGCATTATTATTCCCACACATACAAAGCCTCATAAATTTGCTTCTTCCTGTTTCAAGTCTCCTTAAAGGGATACACCTACTCGCAACCTCACCTTGATCCTGACCTTCTGGGCTGTTTATGCATGTCGAGGAATCTGTCTGCTGGCAAAATCAGGAGCATTAATAGTCTGTAAATGAGATAGTGCAACCCAAGTCCAGGGGCTATTTTCATTCCCTTGTAAACACTGAGGACAAGAAACAAATAGGTGAATGAAGTAAAGGGTGGGACTTCTGTGTATCTTTTAAGGCAAAGTGTCTTTAGAAACCATCTGGATGGGGCATGCCTGGCAGACTAGCAGTAGATCCTGGCAGAGCAGAGTGCACACATATCCAGGTCTAGTCCTGGGGCTGTGGGAACAACCAAGATGAACGACTAAATAAAATTAAACAAAGCCTCTTCCTCCTCTTCCTGCCTTCATTCTTGCCTTTAAACAAAACAAAACAAACCCTGATAGGACAAAGTCCCCCCAAAAGGCATGAGTGATGCCAGTTTGTGCCAGGAGCTCCCGCTGTACAAGGCATTTGGGGGGGACTCTCCATTGCCTTTTGTCTCACTGACTTGCTCTGTTTCCTGGCGGCTGCAGGCAGGTCCTGGGCACTTTTTTTCAGTCTCTTCTGATAAGAATCCTCACTGTTTTGACTAATGTCTGTATGAATATCTTCATGAATTTCTCAGCAGGCTCTTTGCCTGGAACTGAGCGAATGGCAGCCACGTTGTGCCCTGAATCCCGCCTCCAAGGTGCGACTACCCCACCTACCTATAAATAGCGGAGTCCTTTCCACCTCAGCGCTGGCTTACTCCTTTACTGAGCCAGCCAGCTTCTGCGTTCCAAAATAGCATCTTCTGTATATTCAAAGTGTTTCTCTGGGTCACTCCTCCCACGCTCCCAAAACGAACCCCCAAATCTTTGGAGGAACCTAACAAACCCCATCTCAGATACCGTTTCACATCCACTAGGATGGCTATAAAAGAAAACAAAAAAAGGAAAAGAATAAATGTTGGCAAGTCCATGGAGAAAAACTGAATCCTCACACTCTAGGAACATTAAACAGTGCAGGCATTGTGGAAAACAATTTGGCAGTTCCTCAAAATACTATGTACTATCCTGTGACCCAGCAATTCTACTCCTTGGTCTATATACCCAAGATAACTAGAAACGAGCATCCAAATGAAACTTGTACAATAAATTTCAAGCAGCATTATTTATAATAGTTGGCCTGGGGCAATGTGAAGTGATTGCTTAATGCGACAAGGTTTCTTTTTGGGGTGATGAAAATGTTTTGGAGTTAGTGGTGAAAACACATTAGGAATGCATTTAAAAGACGCTGGAGTCACGCTTTAAAACAGTGAATTTTCCTCAATTTAATAAAACGTGATAATGAAATATGATGTAAGAGGGGAGAGAAGATGTTAGTTTTAATGATGGAAGAAGAGGTCATGCACCAAGGAATGTAGGTGGCCTCTGGAAGCTGAAAAACTGCAAGAAGTCAATTTTCTCTTGGAGCCTTTGGAAGGAATGCAGCCCTTCCTATATATATCTCACCTGGTATGAGGGTGGATAGAGCAGATGGGCACAGAGATGAAATAAAATTGGCCAGAAGTTGATCAATGTTGAGAGTGGGTGATAAGCATGTGAGGGTTTATTACACTAAGTCTCTCTAGTATAGTTTACATTTTCCATAGCGAAGAAAACTTAAGTAAATACACATAATGTTGGAACTTACAAAAATCCTATTTGCAAAGCATTACAATAATTCCTTAAATATCTTATAATCAATAAATATTTGTTTTGCAACATTTGATGCTTTGAGAAAGCACCTGCATGTGCATTTCCTGCGAATTATCACTCAAATGCTACTATTTCAAAGATTTCAATTGCTCAGTCTTAAAATGTCCAACTTCCTCGTGTCAGCATTTAATATCGCTTCTTCTATGCAACTGAACAAATAGTTTGCAATCCACTGCATGACAGAAAACTATTATTCCTATCTTTATCAAACAAACAGAAAATATTATACCTAAGCAAAAATAATAAATAAAAGAGCATCAAAATTTAAAACGTTGCCCCTGAAAGGAACAATCACTAAGTCTGGTTTAATTCAAAGTACTTGAAAGTCCAATCAATGTTCAACTACTTAACTAATGTAGCTATTGATAAGCTGAAAACATAGATTTAACAGGACATAAAAGGGAGGAATTAACCTAGAAAATGAAGTTAGTATTTTTACTAATTATTTCATATTTTATTACAGTGTCCTTGGTTTATAATACTCTATTTTTCAGAAAAACAGTTGTGGCATTATACATTTCTTGTCATTAATCCCTATAGGTTTTCCACTGCCTAAAAAAAAACCAGGTACATAACAAATACAAATACCTCCTTTCAGCAAAACTTCCTTCAAAAAAAAAAAAAAAAAAAGGAAAGCAAACACTAAATTTCCAAGTAAACGTAAACGTTAGTATTTAACAATGTCTTTACTTCATCCCCCACGTCATTCTGAACCCACTGAATCAGGAATTCCATCTTGCTCTGTTGTGCCAACTTGTGAACCAAGAAACTAAATTAGAAAACCCAAACATGTCACAATGAAGACTCTGGTGGCTCCAACTATTAGCTAATAAAGAAAAGCAAAGGAGATTACTATTACGAGATAGCAAACAGGCACACAGCTAGCACACTCATAGTTTTAATGTGGTATCTTAAAGGGCATAAGGTGATTTCTTTAGGCTTTTAAAATTCCAGAGGAACAAAGCAATATAAAAAGAGAAAAAAATCTGTTGCAGTACAGAAAACACAAAAGTACCATTAACAGGGCTGAATTTGTTAAAAACACAAAGCAGAAAAGATTAGATGAGAGAAAAGTCAATCAATATCAATCATCTTGTGATTCCTCTCAGGCAAAGGGAAGACGAGGAAATAAGGGTTGGGTTTCTCCAGCAGCGCCCCGGAAGCTGCTGGAAGCAAGAGGCCTCAGGACAGTCCACAGGGAAAGGCCAGAAACAGAACTTGGGTGCCTCCTGGTGTCTAAGTGGCTGTCACCTACACCCTCACATATCTCAGTGAAGCCCAGGTAAAGTGGGACGTTTATCTCCGTGCTTCTGCATAAGCATCTTTTATTCATGGGCAATGAATTTTCACGCAGTGTTAACTAGAACTTCCTTTATTTGGAAAGAGAAAACAACAAGAAAAAAACACCAACCAGGAACTCATCATTTCCCCAAGTTGCTGAACTGATTCAAAAGTTTCGAAGTTCATCTTGAAACATAAATCACTAGGGTGAGCCCTAGTGGAGTAGTAGTTAGATCAATCGCCTCTGAAGGGGCGCCAGGCCACCCCTGGGTTCGAGTCCTGGGTGTGTGTGGTGAGGCAGTGTAAGCAACTAAAGACAAAATGTTTTTCCTGCCTTACTCTCCCCCTCCTTGCTTGCCTCCTTGCCTTCATTCTGGAGGGAGGGAGGGAGGGAGGAAGAAAGGAAAGACAGACAGACAGACATGTTAGTTGCTTTAGAAAAAAAAAGTTCTGAAAACAAAGTATGTCAGGAAGAGAAGCAGAGATGGGAAACTGTCTAATCAGAGGCTGAAACAGCCTATAAAGTTACAGTGATTCAAACAGTGTCTAAGGGGCACCAAACTAGAGATTCTGAAACAGCCCAAGAAAACACAAGTATAACCTGACACAGTCTAACATGCACCTGTATCATAAATGACTGACTACTCAGAAGTGGTTCTGGAATAACTCTACCTAATAAACTAAGGGAGACCCTCCCCTTTCACATCAGAATAAATTCTGGATTTAAATATGAAAAATAAAAACAAAAAGTAATACAAGAAAATACAGAAACATATTTTTAACATTCTAGATTAGAAACAGGCTTCAAAGCCAGAAGCTGCAAAGGAAAGATTAACTTGGCCGGGAGGGAAGGGATATAATTTTGTATGGCGTCAAGTCTAAGATAAATGACAACTGGAGAAAAAAATAGATATTTCCAACTTGGTTAATTCCCTCCGCAGAGATGGAGTTTTTATAAACCGAGAAAAAAAATAGAAAAATGAAGAGGCAATTCATAAAAGAAATGCCAATATCCAGTGAAGTCATGGGAAGATATTCAGCCTCACTTAAAGAAAACATACTGCTGAAAAATAAACTGAAAATTAAAGACCTATATGTAAAATTTAAAATCAGAAAAGTCTTAGAAAACAATATAGGTGCACATTTTTAGAATTTAAAATTAGGCAATGGTTTCTTAGCTATGACATTAAAATAGCACAAGCAAAAAAAAAAAAAATAAGTAAATTGGGCTTCATCAAAATTAAAAGCCTTTGTACTTCAAAGGAAACCATCAAGAAAAGTAAAGTGTCCATGCTCTGGTGGAGCAGCGGTTAGGTCAATCGCCTCTGAAGGACGCAGGCCACTCAGTTCAAGTCCCACGTCCAGAGGGAAACAACCAGTGTAAACAACTAAATGGAAATACAATAAAAATGCTTCTTCTTCCTTCTCTATCTTCCTGCCTTTCCTGAAAAGAAAAAAAAAAAGGTAAAAAGAAAACCGATTAATGGGAGAGCATTTCTGTAAATCATATATTGGATAAGGGACTTGAAGCTGTATTATATAAGGGACATTTACAGCTCAACAATAAAAAGACAACCCAGTTTTAAAACAGGCAAGGTATCTGCATAGATAATTCCCCAAGGAAGATAACAAAGGACCAACAAGCACATAAAAATATTCAACATCATTAGTTGTCAGTGAAATGCAAATCCAAATCACCAAGAGATATCATTTCATACCCCACTAGGATGACATAATCAAAAAGACAGGTAATAACCAGTGTTGATAAAGATGTGGAGAAACCGGAACCCTCATATACTGCTGGTGGGAATGCAAAATGAGGGAATCACATTTTGGAAAAGTCTGATAGCTCCTCAGATTGTTCAACACAGAATTACATGGGACTTAGCTATTATACTATAATCCCCAAGAAAGATGAAAACATGGACACACACACACACACACGTTGCACGTGAATATTCGTGGCAATGTTACTCATAACAGTAAAAAAAAGTGGGGACACAAAATGTCCATCAAAGGTTAGTGGATAAATAAAATATAATATATCCAAACAACGGAACATTATTCAACAATAAAAAGGAATGGAGTACTAACACATGCTACAATATGGACGACCCTCAAAAACATGCTAGGTAAAAAGAAATGCAGTCACAAGACTGCCTAGTGCATGGCTACATATATGAAGTGCCCAGAACATATGCAGTGAGACGGAAAGTAAATTAGTGATCACCAGGCACAGAGGAAGGCGGAAGGTTTGGAAGGCAAGGAGGCAAGTTTTTTCCGGGCTGATGAAAGGCTCTAAACTTGAACCTGCAGCTGCAGAGCTGGAGGAATATACTGTAAGCCCTGTCCTTGAACAGTGTAGAAAGGCATACTGTAGGATAGATGAATAAAACCATTCTTTATAAGAGAAATGAAAAGTTAAACAATAACTACCTGTCTACTGGGTCTCCATCTCATAATAAACTCTCCAGGATTCCTTTTCTCTTGTCTGTTTATAACACCTCGCTTTCTCAAAGGTACCCACTAGATCTAGTAAAAAGACTAACCGAAGATGATACTTAATAACACCTCCTAGAAAATGCTGTCATAAACTCAATTTACATAGGGAGAAACGGGGTTCTCTCCAGCACAACTTTCATATTTAAATCACAGATGCTCTCCTATATTAAATCTCTCCACTCCTGATATGCACCAAAAATTTATGAAGAATTCAAGTCTCCGCTTGCTTTTAAAGTAACTTCCTACTTACTGCTTCTATCCAGAACTCAGTAAACTATACTTACAGAGACTCTGGATCTCACGTGGGCAGTCTGAAGACTTCCATTCCCCTTAGCTCTGGCTTGTGTCTACTCCGAAGTGGTAGGACATTTCACCAGCAGGTGTCGCTGCCCAACCTGCCATCTTTAAGTACCAAACTTCAATAACACTAGCTGTCAGGAGATGGCGCTCTCTCCCACTTATGCGTACTATCTGCTCGGAAGTCTTTTAACTGAACCGTATGAAAACAGAAAAAGTGGACAAATCGGACAAGCACTACCTCAAGTCAGCCGATCAAGGTTAATATCAACAATGAAAGATATGATGCAATGGTTTCTCCCAAAACACATTATCCCAGTGTAATCATGAAAAAATATCACTCAAATCTCAACGTCTACAAATTGACCAGTAATCCTCAAAACTCTCTAGCTCATCAAAAGCCAGGAAAACCTGAAAACCGTCACAGCCAAGAGCCTATGGAGATGTGTTAAAGAAATGCAATGTGGGATCCTGGAAAGGAAAAAGATTAGGCAAAATCTGAGGAAATATGAATAAAGAATTTTTAGTCACTAATAGTGTATCATTACTGGCTCAACAATTGTGACAAAAGTATCACATTTATGTAAAATGTTAATAAGAAGCAAAATGAGATCTGGGGTCTTTGAGAACTCAGTGGTATCTCTGCAATAATGCTGTAAACCTAAAACCGTTCTAAAATAAAAATTCTATTTAAAATTATATTTTATTAGCTGCCAATTTTGCCAAATTAAGATTTCTATTTTTTTTTTAGATTCTATTTTAAGGGATAGTTCTGATAATTTAAAAACTATATTTTTCTTCTTCGGGCACATTTTTAAATGATTAAAAGATAGAAACACAAAAGGGATATACGATGGGAGACTAGGAGGAATCTCCTCCTATTCCTTGAGAAGGAATGGAGTCCAGAAAAATCCCATCATTTCCATCAGAGCACTAGCCACAGGGTGGCTTTTGCAAGAAAACAGCCAGCGTTCACAGCATATCCAACCCCTTCCAAGCAGGGTGGGGGAAGGAAGCATCAGGAGATGTAGTGGTGATAGGAAAATTGATGGTACTGAGAAGTTATTCAACCAAGGTTTTTCCTGAAAGATAAAACACTTCTGAAAAGATTTTGACCCAAATTTCCCTCAAGGCCTCAAGCCCAAGAAAATTTGAGGTCTAAATAATTATGATTTCTACTAAAAGAAGTAGTCATCAAAGTGTTCAATCAAATGTATGTTAATTTAGATAGTCTTTTATATTTTATTCGCTCTGGTTCTGATTTTTTTAATGTGCAAATTTATATGCAACAGATAAATATTAAAGATGCTTCCGCAAATAGAGTTAGGTGGCTTTTGGATTTGCTTTAGATGGAAAACTGTGGCTGAACGGATTGTGTGCCAGATTCCTGCTCCTTGAATTACCTGTATCTAAAGAAAGCCCACTAGGGTGCCATCTAAGGCATTCTTCTTCATCTGGAGGCCACTATCCAAACCTCAAGAGCAATCTCTAGAAGGGTGAAACAGTCTTTATAGAGGCAGGAAATGACAACTAAGAGGACTCTCCAAACCTCAAAAAAAAAAAATAACTGTCATAATAAAAACGTATCCCACCCCTCTCAAGAAACTGGCATCCTGGAGAGAAAATCAGAAACCAAAACCCAAAAACTAAGATTCACTCTCCAGTGCCCACAACATGATGTACATCCATTTGATGGGTGAGTTTGATATAAAATGTAAGACAGCGTTCGCTGTAATTTAAGAGATTAGAGTAGCGTGAACACCCTGGAGAGAGAGAAGGCAGGAAGGATGAGTTAACAAGCTCTCACGACTTAGTACCTACGGGAATGAGATGAGTGGGCTGGGATTCTTCTAGTTTGTTTCTCAACCAGTCAAAATCCTGATATCTTCGCCGAACGGAATATTCTGGCAGGTCAAACTCCACCCGGGTGCTCTGCAATAAGAGGAGAGTGGAACAAAATAAGCACAGGGAATAGCAGCATATCTTGGCAGAAGGGAAGGAAAAAGCTCTCTCTGAATAACCAAACTAGGCAAGAACATGCTTTCCTTCCACCGAAAGCACCAGCCAAATGGCAGGGCTGAGCAGCACAGAATGACAAGCCTGGGCCCCAGGGCCCAGTGAAACATTCAAGGCTCTAGAATGAAAGGTTGTTTTTTCCCCTACTCTCAGGAAACAGAACCCAACTACCCACTCAGAATTGTTCAGGAACCTTTGATTCATTTTTCCAAGCTTCTTTTAAAAAATTTATTTTAGTATAACTCCACTGAGGATATTGCTTCTGAACCTGAATCTGTTCGAAGAAATTAAGTATGAGGAGGACCCTGGTGGCCTAGTGGTTTAGTCGAGGAAACAGTCCACATTCATCCCAAGGTCCAGATTCAAGACCTGAGGCCAGAGAAACAACGAATGTAAACAATTAAATAAAAATAAAACAAAAAGATTCTTCTTCCTTTCTCTTCCTCCCTGCCTGTTTACTCCCCTTCTTTCCCGTCTACACCTGTCCTATAAGGAGAGAGAGAGAGAGAGAGAGAGAGAGAGAGAGAGAGAGTGTGAAGTCTCCACCTTCTACTAAATATGCTGGTAGGTTTTGCCAAAAGCAGAGGGGAAACAAAAAGCAGAGATCAACAGCTCACTTAGGAAACAGATTCAATAAAAATAAAAAATATTTTGCCTCATCTGCCATATTATGGAGGAATCATAACCTTGGAGCTATAGTGCATTTTAGACATATAAGAAAAAATAGAAATATCAAAATGCCATTGTATTGCAGAAAAATATTAATCTCATCCATTTTCCTGAACTATGGTTTTTGAAATGTGAATTCAGTACTTTAATTTGCCCCAAACTAATATTGTACCTCAGACGAATCATTTTTCCTTATGAGGGTACTGACTGTTTAATAATAGTTACAGCTCTCAGAAATTAAAGTACAAGAAAAATGGCTCAAGCTACATTTTATAAATTGACTCTTTCAAGCCAAAAGTCTCTTTTAATCTATAACACCAAGAAAAATTTAAAAACATATGAACAAGAGTCATCCATCAAAGAAAAGGCTGTGAACAACTTTGGCAATGAAAATTATCATTTCATCCTCCAAATGCATGCTCACAGTCTGAGCAAAATTGTGAAGTTTGAGGACTTGGTCTTGAACTGACCCCGGACTTAACACTTTCTGCAGTTTCTCCCTTTTCAAAGTCCTGCCAGCAAGCAGATATACCCATGAAATGCCAGCCTTCCCTTGTGATGGGGCCGGGGGCCGGCGGGGGGCAGTGGGGTGTAGGAGGGGGTGAGGGCAGTGGTGAAAAGATGTGGGGAAATTCAGTTTAGGTGACTGTGATTTATTTAAAGACTCCCCCCAAAAGAATCAGCATTGTAGAACTGAAGCTGCCAGGGTGGGGATAGGGTGGGGGTGGGGGAATACTTCGATCCAAAGAACAAATCACTGCTGATCAATTTTCAGGCTTCCGGGTGATAGAAATCTTGGGGTCTCCTGAGACAGGGCAAGCAGAACCGCATCTGACCAGTCTAGCACCCCTACCAGGGCTCTCATACAGTGCCATGCAGTTTCCTGGAGCCTGATTTTCTCAACAGTAAGGAGAGAGTTGGGAGAGAAGTTCTTCAAGACCCCAGAGAGCCTCCCAGCAGGCTCTGTGTAAGGATTTACTGCTGATTATGAGTTCATGAAATGTATTTTGAAATACCTTTGAAAGCAACACATTTTTTTGTAAACAGAAGGGATAGAGGGCTCTGCTTTTTATCTTCCTACATGTTACATCAACTGATCATTTACTACACTTTTGCAAACTCACTTGGTAAATTACAGTTTATGTAACATTTCTATTCAATATTTGGTAACTACAAAAAGCAGTGTGACAAAGCACATGCTTCTGTGGTTACCAATTTCACTCTGTGGGAACTGGGTTTTCCCCCTCTATTTATTCAGGTTACACATACTCATTTTAGAACTCCAGGAAAAACACAAAACTGGAAAATAAAAGATCAGCTATAATTCCTCTAAAAAGAGAAAAACACAATATTATGCTTTATATCTTTCCACATTTTTTCAATGCCTACTCTTTCAATCATTTGCTGTGATTTTCTATATCTCTTTAACACAGCTTTTTTTTTTGTTAAAGGAAAGATACAGGTAGGAATGAAGGAAAGTAGGCAGACAGGTAGGGAGAGAGACAAGGATGAGGTCTTCTATTTTATTTCCATTTTAGTTGTTCACACTGGTTGTTTTGCCTCCAGATATGGGACTCAAACCCAAGTATGTGGGTTGAGTCCTTTGGAGGCTATTGACATAACCACTACTCCACCAGGACACATCAACTCTTTCATACATCTTGGACATCTTTCCTTGTCACATATAGTATCCCACTAAATTAATACACCGTAACTAAACCAAATCCCCACTTAAGTGGTCTACAATTTTCATACATCTTGGACATCTTTCCTTTAACACATATAGTATCCCACTAAATTAATATACCGTAATTAAACCAAATCCCCACTTAAGTGGTCTACAATTTTTCAATGAAACTAAAAATGCTACAGCTAAAGATCACTGAGTGCCTGAAAAATACTATATCATCTTTACTTGTTTCTTTAAAGACTATTGTATTGAACATTCTTTCAAATGTTTATTGGCTATCTATTTTTCTTCATTTGTGAGGCATCTTTTTTTAAATGGCAAGTCTGACCTTTTTCACTTATGAAAGTTCATTTAGTCATCTGCACATCATAATTTCCAAATGGTTTTTCTGATACAGAATTTTTAAATTTTCATGGAGCTAAATTCATCATTTTCCCCTTTATGGTGCTATTTTTGGTGCCAGTGATGAAAAGGCTGTCAGCTTTCAAATATTCACCTATATTCTCCTCCTTACTTATGACTTTTATATTTATGTTTTCAATTACTAACTACTATTGTATCCCTAGGATTCTATCATTACAAAATGATTTTTAAACCATGGCCAAGATATTTGCATAATGATGTTCACTGTAAAACAGCCAAGGAATGGAAGAATCCTGAATGCCCAACATTTAAAAATTTAAGGAAATCATGGTATATTTATTCTATGGTTATTAGTAATCATATTGACTAGGTATTTCAATGAACAAGATGTTTCTAGATAGTATAAACGAAAAGAGCTGAATACAGAATTAATTATGCATACATTATTTCATTTGCTTTAAAAATTTTAACATAGCTAGATGAAAAATCTAGAATTGATAATGACAACTGTTCTTTTTAGTTATCCCTGTTTCTAAATTTTCTACCATACATAATACCTTTAGTTACTCAAAATTTCTCATTTGTTAAATGGGCAAAGGATCTTAGGAAATTTCTCTCCAATGAGAAAACACAGATGGTCAACAGGCCCATGAAAAAATGCTCATCATCACTTATTAACAGAGAAACGCAAATCAAAAACAACGAGATATCACCTTATAGGGATGAGAATGACCTATATCAAAATGTCAAGAAAAAACAAGTGTCAGCAAGGGTGTGGAGAGAAAGGAACCCTCCTACACTGCTGATGGGAGTGTAGGTTGGTGTAGTCATTTTGGAAAACAGTATGGAGATTCCTCAAAAAGTGAAATTCGAATTGCCATATGATCCAGTAATCCCACGTCCAGGTATCCATCCAAAGAATGTGAAAGCATTAACTTAGAGACATGAGTACACCCCTATGTTTACTGCAGCATTATTTCCAATAGCCAAGATGCGGAAACAACCTAAAGGTCCATCGACAGATGATGGATAAAGAAGACGTGGAACAAATACACAATGCAATGAGACTCAACCATAAAAATGGTGACAGTTTTCCATGTGTGACAGACAACATGGAGGGAACGTGAGGGTGTCTTACGGAGTAAGGTGAGTCAAAAACAGAAAGACAAACATTGGATGATCTCACTTACTTTTGGAATACTGAGAAATAATACAAACAGATTAAAATTAAAACAAATGTTTAGACTATGATAGGAAGACTAAGGTTGCCAGAAGGAAGAGAGCAGAGATGAGCTTCATGTGATGAAGGGGATCTATCTACCATGTGATTTTTATTCAGTTTCCCCCTTCATTGTGTGTGTGTGTGTTAGTGAAAATAAAAGGAAAGCAATAAGGTAAAAAAAATCATGAAACAAGGATGCTCATACTCTCTGGCTCAATAGTTAACTTATTTTTACTACAACTTGCTTTAGAAAAAGATGTGGTGACCTGTCAAAATAATCAAAAGACATAAATTAGACATGGGTGAGAAAGATAAAGGGAAAAACAAGGACAGAGAGAAAAATCAGAGCTAGGAACAAGGTTAGAGAGACACACTTATGTGGAATTCTGCACACTCGCTAAAACTGGGCCACAGATCTTTCTATGGATTTCTGTAGAGAAATCCAGTTATATCAGTTATAAGACTAACAGTACTCATAAAATATGCAGGCCAATAAAATCAAACTGTGAGTTTGTAGTAAATTTTTCCTCTGCGAAATTCACGGTCTGACTTAGAAAGGAAAATAAAGTGTTTATCTCTTTTTCTAACATCTAGAAACAAAATTTAAAAAAGAAAAGAACATGTCACAATTCTGTAACCAGAGACAGCCACGCCATCACACTGCTCTGTGTCCTTCCACACCAACATCCAGTTAGAATACACAACAGAGACCACCAGGGCCTGAGTAGACACATGAAGGCAGATCTAAAAATAAGAAACCAGATGCAAGAGCTGTAATGAAACACATTCCCTTTTACCATCATTCTATGAGACTAGCTCCTTGGTCATCTCTAGGGACCCCAGAAAAAAATTTTTTTAAGTTCAACTTTTGGAAGACCTAGCACTGAACTCAGTGTAATTAGTCCCCCAGCAGAGCAACCTGTCCACTGGACCTCACCCAACCATGAAAGGACTTCTTTTATTCCTTAGGATGCGCCCAACAACTGTGGCCTGGAGTCACTCCAAAGAATTTCCATTCAGTCCAAAATTTACAACTGACTTGCTCTGAGATCTGGTCTTCATCAGAAATGCCATCTGTCCTGGCCATAGCTGGATGCTAAGAAGTGTGAGTGACCTCTCTCCCCTGTTCATACAGAGGAATTTCTTCCCCTTATCAAATAATAGCCAGCTAATCCCATTCTACTCCTAAACCCCACTGCCCTAAGAAGACAGCCGAGAATGATGGCTGGAGAGGTTTTAGCCTTTTCTCATGTCCTTCTGGGCTTGCTTTCCTCTGACATGAGCACCCGCTTTTCTCCTCTTCAGATTTTTCCACCAAGTTCTCTGGAACACTTTGTAATCAATAAAGCCCTGCCATTCTCTAACCTATTCAAATTCTGAAAGTTGACTCTTCTTTGAGAATACAGCCACTTTGCTGTTCCAGGAAATAGAAAGCTGCTCATATTCTCACATATCACAAACCTCATCCTACTCTTCAAGACCAAGAGCTGCTGTTGACATCTCCCTCATTCCACACTGCTCCTCACCAACGCTCCTCCATGAGCCTGTGAAAAAACCCTTTTAAGGTTCATGCCATCAGGACAGAAAAGTCTCCACCCCTCCTCACACCTGTAATCTACAACGCCCCCTGCAGTCATTTCTCCAGGTTCTCTGAAGAGTCCAGCACTGACAAAGGCTTCCTTCACAAAGCTCTGCTCTTATCTTGGTGCCCTCTCTAACCAGCACCTCTTATATGTCAGACTCTTCCATTTCCTAACATCCCTGCTTTTTTAAGCCTCTTGGGACCTACAATTCCTTACCATTCAGTGCTTTCCTGTCTTTACTTCCTTATTTACATAGTATCAGTTCCATGACCCATCTCTTCAAAATCCCATTACCAATATCCTAAATGCCCTTTCCCCGTTTATACAACTCTGGCAAAAACGTACCCATTTAGTTCTTTATTAGACTTGGGTGTGTAAGTACCTTCCTGGAGGAAAAAAGAAATCAAACAAACACAATAATTTGACACAATAAATTCTACCACTGCACACTCAGAAATGTCAAACAATCTTTTTAGACTCCCTTAGTCAACTTCCTTGGTCCCACATTTTCCATATCAGCTAAGATAAAGCCTGTAGAAGTTTGGAAAACTTCTAAGTCCCACGTTAAAACTACCCCCTCAGTAGAAGACCACATCATCTTATATATCCTACAGCTGTCAGCAAAGAACCCCTCAATTTCCAGTCACAAAAATGCCTTCCCTTATTCCTCCAGAAACAATGGGGAAAACTACACCTCTCCCATCAGAGACTCCTCTCTTCGGTCACTTCTATTGAAGATCCTCTCCTTCTGCCTCCTCAGTGCTTCCATCCTACTCTCCACACTAACGTTTCTGCCTACAGCAACAGGGTCCGCTTGGCACTTAAGTCTCTTCCATCCTTAAAAACAAACAAAAGTCTTTCCTTCTCAAATCCACACCCTCCCACAGCTACTGTTCTTTCTCTTCATTCATTTGAATTGCCAAACTACCAACACCCATGGTATCTTTTCTAACTTCTCACTCATCCTAACCCACCGCTAGCTGGGTTCTGCACTGCTGAACCAATGAAACTACTCTCACTAGAGCCACTGACAGTTGTCTGACAGATTCTAACATGCACTTTATAATCCTTACAAATATATGATCTCTGAGCAGCATTTAGCTTCTGCTGATACTGAGGCATTTGAAAGGAAGAACTCACTGCGGCATAAGACCTGGGGATGACTGACTGGGAAGTGGGTAAAAGAGGAGGGCGGTTTCTCAAGGGCTAAGGGAGTGGAAAGGTCCTCTCTATTACCCAACCTCTTGGCTGCTTCCACATCATCACCAGCTTCACCAGTCAGCCATGTAACAGACCACAGTGCTCAGGAGATGGTGGGCAGAGGGCCGAGAGGGGGTGGACATCTTCCCTAGAAACTGGCTTTTGAAAGCACAGCACAAGAAAGACTTGGAGTCAACTTCCAGCTCCACCATTAGCAGCACGTCTTTGTGCAATTTTCTCAGTATCTCTGTGTCACAGTTTCCTCATCTGTAAAATAAAAACCTCAGCAGTACCACACTTCACCGAGTGTGAAGAAAAGTGCTTAGCACAAAATGAACGACCGCTCATTCATGCAGCGGAACATGGGTGCAGTCTTAGCGACGATGACACAAACAGGGCTAACTGGCAATCACTAGCACAGAAAGATGTTTGCAGCATATTATGTGGATTGGCAGCCTGCAAAAACACTCATGTTTGCAAATGTAGTTTGTAAATGCAAATGTAGTACGGAAAGTCATAAATGATTATTTCTGGCTGGTAAGCTTACAGGTGCTCTTTACTGTTTCAGCTTATTTGAGTCTTCTAATTTCTCTACAGTGAGCACTTATTATGTATGTGAAATAAAAATTAAAGGGTTTCTTTTGCCAAAAAAAAGTACCATGGCAAATACTCAATAATTAACTATTATTAGGATGCTACTTTCTAGGAACCTGAGAGAAAACAGCCAGGATCTGCCTGCTCTGAGAAGGCCTAGGCTGGTTCTCCAGCAATGGGGAGATAAGATTTCAAACAACTTTGATTTGGGTGGAGAATGATTTGCCTACGTTGGCTCTCAGCCCTAGACTCACATTAGCTCAGGCAAAAGGAAGTCTGTACTTTGTCTAGCTTTGGTCAACAGGAATCTGAACTAAGACTAAGGAGTCAAAGCACAAAGTAATAAAGTACTTAAACAACCTCTAACCATTAACTTTGCTTGATACCTTCAGCAGAAGTGCAGGCCTAGGACACCAGGTGGTTAGGATCCCGTGTTCCTGTCTGTGCTCCCTCCCGCATCAACACCACCTCTATATATCCTTTAACACGAAATTCAGAGAGAAGGTTTCAAATGCTTCACCAAGATATCAAACCTGGTGTCACTCTCTGGAACAGGAAGAGAACTCTGGTTTGAGATCAGAAGTAGAACTGATGATAAGAAATAAAAGTTTGAGACAGGAGTGAAGATGGCACCCTGGAAGGCCATGTAAGATCTCCTCCCGAATGAACAATGAGAAGTCACCTTTTTTTCAGACACATGTGCCATGGAAGAGCAGGACTAGAGGCTGCAGACACAGCAGCAGTCGCCACCACAAGGGTAGGTGAAGGCGCTGGGGTTCAGAGCCGAATCTCAGATTCAGTACTCGCAGCCTCGAGGGAAAAAAGTGGTGGACAAGTTGGAGCCTCAGGAAGAACTGGGCCTCCCAAGAGTCGCTCTGAAAGCAGTAGAGAGCCTGCTCAGCAAGACTGGGAAATGGAGATGGGGGAGAAGGTCTCTGTGTAGGGCAGAAGGAAGACCACTACCCTTGGGGCTGGGCAGGAGCCCCCAAAGGAAAATTAAACAGGGTGCTGCCACAACCAGAAAGCAGCAAGAGAAATTACAAACTCAAAACCCCTCCCACCATACTGCTCAGGAGCAAACCCTGGCCCCCCAGGCTTAAAAGAAGAAGAGAATCTGCCATAAGGGAGTAAGTTTCAACATCTATTCATAGCATCACTCTGTGGGTGCAAGCAGAACTACAGCCCAATTGCTGATTGTGGATCAACAATGGTTTAAACCTAGGACACTTGGAGAAACCTTGACATCCCCCACACAAACTCTAACCCCATAGGCTGAACTCTCAGGCCCCAGTGTAGGCTCTGCTGAAGAACTTCAGTGAACCCAACCAGTGCTAATACCACACAACTCAAGAATTCCCATTGTTCAAACCAAGACCCAGGCTTACTCAGTGAAAGTCAATAGTCTACATGAGGTCATCACTGTAGGGAAACCTACCCCAGAAACATAAACCTGCTAACTGGGAGAAGACATTTGCAGTTCATATTTCTGACAAAGGTTTAATATCTAAAATATACAAAGAATTCAAAATCCAGTAACAGTAAAACAGGCAACCCAATCAAAAAATGTGAAGAGGAATTGGAGAGACGCTTTTCTGAAGAGGATCTACAGATGGCCAACAGGCACATGAAAAGATGTTCCTACTCACTGGCTATCAGGGAAATGCAAATTAAAGCAACAATGAGCTATCACCTTATGCCTGAGAGACTGACTATTATCCAAAAGTCTGGAAAGAACAAATGTTGGTGACGATGTGGAAAAAAGGCACCACATTTGCACTGTTGGTGGGAGTGCAAATTGGTGCAACCTCTATGGAAAGCAGTTTGGAGATTCCTCAAAAAGTTGAAGATGGAAATCATGTATGATCCTGTCATTACACTTCCGGGTATATACCCAGAAGATATGAAAACACTCATCCACAGAAATTTATGCACCTCCATGTTTATTGTGGCCCTATACACAACAGCTAAGAACTGGAAATTACCTAAGTGCCCAACATCAGATGAGTAGATGAAGAAGATGTGGTGCATATATACAGTGGAACACTACACAGCCCTTAGAAGAGATGAAACCCTGTCATTTGAATCAACATGGATGAACCTAGAGGGGATTATGCTAAATGAAATAAGTCAAAAGAAGAAAGATGACCTCACTCATAGGTGGAATGTGAATAGACAAAAAAAAAAAAAAAAAAAAAAAAAAAAAAAAAAAAAAAAAAAAAAAAAAAAAAAAAAAAAAAAAAAAAAAAAAAAAAAAAAAAAAAAAAAAAAAAAAAAAAAACAGAACAGATGAAACAAAACCAACCCTTCGACACTTGCAACAGAACTGAGGTTACCAACAGGGAATGGGGTGGGGAGAAAATGGTGGTGGAGCCCACTGGACAATGGTGAAGAACACTTGGTGATTTGGTGGAAGGCAGAGTGTGTTGACATATATCTAAGAAATGGGGAACCTACATATAGGAAGTTATTTTAATGTGTAGAATAATTACTACAATAAAAAGAATATGATCAGAAAAAAAAGAAAACAAGAGAGGCAGAGAAAGAACAACAAAGAAAAGAAATGAAGCAATATATCAAACAAATGAAGAACACGATAGCTGAACTAAAGAAATCTATAGAGGGACTCAAGCATAGGACTGAAGCCTCCAATAGAATCAGTGAGCTAGAAGACAGGACAGAGGAATGCACTCAAGCAAACCAGCAAAGAGAAAAAAGAATGAAAATAAACGAAGAATGCAGTCACGAACTACATGATAACATCAGGAGATGAGAGAAAAAGCAGACAGAAACTGTATATGAAGAACTGCTGAGAACTCCCCTAACCTGAGGAATGAAGCAAGCTTCCAGGTTCGGGAAGCTCAAAAAGTAGCAAAAGAAACCCAAACAGATCTAGACCCAGACACAATGTCATCAAAATGTCAAAAATGCAAGATAAAGGAAGATTCTTAAAAACAGTCAGGGGAAAAATGAGTCATATACAAAGGAGTCCTCATAAGATTGCCAGTGGGTTTCTCAATGGAAACACTACAGGCCAGAAGGAAATGGCATAATATATTGAGTGCTAAAAGAAAAGGACTCTCAACCTAGGATACTATATCCTGTGAGATTATCATTAGGATCAGAAGAAATGATAAAAAGCTTTTGGATAAGCAAAAGTTAAAGGAATTCACCACTACAAAACCAGCTCTACAAAAATATACCAAAGAAAGCTCTATAAAGTGTAAAGAAATCCCACTGAAAACAGTAAGACAGTAAAATATAAAAAGTGGAGAGGAGAGGATACTATACTATATAGCAATATTATACAGTGATAGCGATCAAAACAATGCGGTACTGGAATAACAGCAGAGGCACAGATGAGGGACTAGAACTGAATCAACAGAAAGTCACTCACATACAATCAGTTAATCTATGACAAAGAAGTCAAAAGCTTACGATGGAGAAAGCAACATCTCTTCAATAAATAGTGTTGGGAAAACTGGATAGTCATATGCAAAAGAATGAAGCTAGACCACACTCCAACACCATTCACAAAAGTTAACTCAGCATGAACTAGAGTCTTGGACATAAGACCAGAAACCACAACACTCTTGGAAGACAACATAGGAAACACATTCCATGACTTCAGCCTTAGAGAGGCCTTTGAGGACTCAACTCCAGCATCCAGGGAAACAAAAATGAAAAAAACAACCGGAACTACATAAAACTAAAAAGCTTCTTCAGAGAAAAAGAAAGGATCGCCAAAACAAAAAGACAATCTACTAACTGGGAGAAGACACTTGTGTTTTTCCATATTTCTGACAAGAGCTAAATATCTAGAATATAAAAAGAACTCATAAAACTCAGTAACAGAAAGACAGGCAACCCAATCAAAAAATGGGAAGAGGAAATGGTGAGACATTTTTCTGAAAAGGATCTACAGATGGTGAAGAGGAACATGAAAAGATGTTCCTACTCGCTGACTTATCAGGGAAATGTAAATCGAAACGACAGTGACTTATTACCTGACACCTGAGAGACTGGTTATTAAAAGTCTGGAAACAGCAAATGTTGGTGAGGATCTAGAGAAAAGGGAATACTTTTACCCTGCTGATGAGAGTGCAAATTGATATAACCCCTGATTATATAATTGTGGATTATATGACTATATGGAGATTTCTCAAAATATTGAATATGGAAATTCTATATGATTCTGCCATCCCACTTCTGGGTGTTTACCCAAAAGATACAAAAACACTAATTTACAGAGACTTGTGCACCCTCATGTTTATTGCGGCCCTATTCACAATAGCTAAGAACTGGAAATTACCTGTGTCCAACGTCAGATGAATAGATAAAGAAGATGTGGTCCATACACAATGGAATACTACACAGACCTTAGAAGAGATGAGATCCTGCCATTTGAATCACCATGGATGGAATTAGAGGGGATTAAGCTAGGTGACATAACTCAAAAGATTATATTTCTAAAATCCTGAATTTCTGAGGCTGTTGCATTCCCCTAAGCACCTAGCCCAATCTTGGGAAATAGACACCCCGTGGCAACGGTGATAGGAAATGACTGGACTATATGTGTGTGAATATGTGCACACATACACAGATACATTTTAAATGTGAACCAGGTGTGGGAAGGACAGGGTATTAAGATCAAAATATGGGAAAGGCTAAATGTGTAAATGTCCACAAAGAAAAAGATACTGTATAATCACTGCATAAATAATTGGGCTAGATTGAAAGAATAAGCTCTCTATATATTCATATAAACATGGAAACACTTCTAGAGACACTGTAGAGGAGAAACTTAGAGAACAATATTACTGTGAAACTGGAATTATATTTCCTTTAACTACATGTATATGTATGTAAAAACAAAGAAAAAGTATTGGAAGGACACACGCCAATGATCAATTTGGTGTGACCAAATAGTTTGGCAATGATTGCTTTTGACAAGAACAATATCAGTGAGAAGGAGTAAGGAAGACTGAAACTTTATTTGAAATGTGGTCTCCAGTGTGGCTTCTCTTATTCTTACTTCCCTTCTCTTACTTTTACTGTATTTGCATTACTTTTATAATTTTTAAATGTCCATGCTCTATCAAGCTCATCTCATAAAAGATGAAGAAAGAAAAGTCAAGCACATTTATTTATTCTCTGCTTCTCCCTCCCCGCAAAAGAACTTAGGTTTAGAATCAACCAAACTTTCACAATAAAAAGCTTTTTTCTGTAATAAAAAAGATAAAGGGCATAGTTAAAGAAGAGATATTCACCAATGCTTCTTTAATACTAGCCACAAAAGCACATTCAATCTATTAAAACTTCTAAAATATTAAATCTATTGAAACTTCCAAAAATATCTGTAAATCCAGTTTGCTATATGGTGTGTGGTATAGTGGGAATGCACCAAGAAATAATGTGGTTTCCCGTCTTTCATAAAAATATAAAGTGACAATGCAAATTTTCTCCCTAATAGTGCAGATATTCTTATTCTTCCTCAAGACCCATGATCCTCAGCCAGGGGCAATTTTGGCCCCCAGGGAATATCTGGCAGTGTCTGAAGACACCATGGTTGTCACGACTGGCGTTATGGGCGTGGGTAGAGGCCAGGGTGCTATAAAGAACCTACACCAGGACAGTCCTTCACAGTAAAGACTTACGCAGCCAACACTGCCAAGTCTGAAAATCCTGCTCCAAATCTAAAATTCTAATGCTATTTCAAATGTTCCAAAAATAATTTTCAAAAGTAAAAAAAAAAAAATCCATTAAAGCTATTCTTTTATAAATGCAACTTAGTAAAAAGTATGAGCTTAAAACTTTTAACATGGGCTTTAAGTCCTACAAACTCATTACAATCTATATTACAAACTTTGTAACTAAGGAAGCTACTTAAACCTTCTGCTTCAATTTTTCTCATCTGTAATACTGTAACTAAAGATCTACCTCTGAGAATTGATGAGAAAATTAATCAATTCAGGTGCACCCTGGGAAGCAGTGTGGTGGTTAGGTCTGCCTCCTTTGGCCGGCACAGTCCACCTATATTCTAGGTACCCGGGTTTGCTACCCAGGGCTGTGAACGACCAAGATGAACAGCTAAATAAAATGAAGTCCTTCCTCCTCTCTCTATCTCTGCCTGTCTGCCCCTGCTCGCCTTTATTCCTGCAGAAAGAAAGAGGAAGGAAGGAAGGAGGGAGGGAAGGAGGGAAGGAAAGAAGGAAGGAAGGAAATCAATCAATTCAGTCTTAGGACCTTGCCCACTATCTGCCTGGCTCATAACTGAAAGACAGTAAATATTAGTTCTCAACCTTCCTTTATTCCTCACACTTTACCGTCAACTCCAATTACAGAAAACTATAATACGGTCTCCTCAGAGATTTAAGTTGAAACAATGAGTCAAAAATTCAAGAGTAAAGTAATATTAACATGTTAAACAGCATAATGACAGAAAAGAAATGAAAGCACAGGGATTAAATATTTTATTCAAAAGGCTGTCAACACAATTTCTCCTTAGAAGAGAAAAAAATTACATATAATCCTTTTATTCTGAATGCATCCTCTCAAAAAACAACACGCACTCAGCTGTAATAGAGGCGAACAGCGCTGTACAAAAGGAAGGAGAAGAACAGGCAGGAGTCATGGTGGCAGGGCCACAAGTCTCCAAACCACTCAGATGGGCAGGGGCGGTGAGGGACTTACTTTGGTGGTGATCCTATACGTGATGTAGGTCTCCATTGTACAGACGTGCTTCTTGGGGTCGTCGACCGTGACGAAGAGATCCCTGGTCTCACCATCGATGTCATCATCAAGCTGAAGTCTGTTGAGAAGGGATGATGAAGAGGCTGGGCTGGAAGTGCCTGCTGGGGTACCACCATTGGGCAGAACGAGATCCTGAAAAAGGAAAAGAACCACCTTACAAATGACAAGAAACAACTGTATAAAGTGCTTCTTCCTCTCTCCCTGCCTGCCTGCCTGCCTTGCCTCTTCTAGTCTTTATTTCCGCTTGTACCAATCCTTTGGGGGGGGGGGGGGGAGTTAAAAGGAATTAGGACAAAAGTCAGAATAGAAAGCAAAGGAAAGATAAAAATTATAGACATCTTTCTCTTTAGACCTTAGTAGGAAGGCACTTGAACAAATTAGGTCCCTACATTACCCCAAAAGGCACAGTCGTGAAGTTACCTTTTCTGTTTTTGTTTTAATAAGAGAACAGAGCCCTTTCTAGCAGTAGATGTGAAGACCTCTAAATGCCACCTTGGAATCACTAGGAAACAAAGATTAAGGAATATGGCAAGAAAGTGACATGGTAATTACGGAAAGTGCCTTACAAGGAAATGCAGAAAACATTCCTGACCTGTGGGTCATCAGATTGCAACTTGGGTTTGGGGAGAAGCTCTCCTCTGAATTCTCTCCTTGTGTATGCAGGTCAGGTATGACTTAGCCACTAGCTAGGAGAACATGAAAGTGATGGTAACAGTCACCTCCATTAGCTGTGAAGGACACAGCCACCTCCATGAGCTCCAACCTATCATGGGACACCTAGGAGGAGGACTGAGACAAAGACAGGGAAGCATGGCCTGGAGCTAACGTGACCCAACTCAGCAGGTAATGGAAAGCAAACATAAAGGGCACCTTCCTTTGTCTGCCACCTCCACGGACCACTAATAATTCAATCACACATCTACTTCCACAATATCAAAAATATTTTTGTAATTATTGAAAGATTACCATCTTCACTGAAGGTACTCATGAAGTAGACCCCACTCTCTACTTCTCAGCGATGCTTCTGATAGAGGAAGAATCTAGAAGATGATCAGCAGGGAAGTCAAGCCCTCAGCAGCAGGTCTGGGTGTGGTTGTGATCACAGAACTTAGCTATAGGAGCAGCGGGCTGATCTGACTGCCTGGTCAGCATGCCGACAACAGGGCATGCAGTGTTTACACTTCAGTGGATGGAGATCTGAGAGGGGACATCTTCTCTGGAGCTCTGAGACTGCCGTCATGACTTCATCATTTCAGAAACTCTGTAAACACTGACCCCAGGCAAGGTGCTTGGGGCTACCCTCACATTTTTACCAGCACTAGCACACTGGGCCTAGAACAGCTGTATCAATGGCTAATTACTGCACAAAGCAAAGACGTCAAAATCTTCCATTAGATAAGCCAACAGCAACTCAGACAGTCATTCTCCACAGTCTGGCCTGGATTGATTTTAGCAGCCTCATCTCTGATCAGCTCTGGGATCTACTACGTGGTTTCATACCACTCATCTTTGCTTTGCAGGGGTCCTGCTCCTCCTTTCAGCTAAAAGTCTCCAAGCATCTTACAGGAATCACTCACATGCCCCTCCTTCCTCAAGGAAGGAACCCTTCCTTGACCCAACTCTGGCAGAACTCATTCTCTTATCTTCTCAATCCTTTAAAGATACTTCCACTGAAGTGGTGTTGACAGTTTTAATCATGTTTGTATATATAACTGTGAGTCCCCTCACTGTAACTGTGACTTGTTCACGTGTGTGTGCCTGTGAGCTCTGTAAGTATGCATTTAAACTGTCTGTCCGTCCCCTGGTCTCAAGACAATTCCACTAACGTTTACTCTGGGCCTCAGCCTTCCAGGAACAGTCCACATAATGGTCTGAAATGTCTTGGGCAGACAATGGCAAATTAACTCATTCTCAAATCAATGGGTGAAGAAAAGGAAGCAGAGTCAGTCAATCTTATAGCATATTTTCTTCTCTAGGACTATGTAGCCAGGAAAAAACCCCATACGTTAATGGGAGGCATTTCATGGAATATTATTGGAGCATAATCAAATAGCCATTGATCTACAAATGTCCTCAGTAGTAGTGGCACGAACTCAGATTTCCATGGCACATCTGCTCACTGTACCCCAGGTCAGCCTTGTGAGGTCGGAGGACAGATACTGCCTCTGCTGATGGGGAAGCCGACTCAAACGTCTGGTCACACAACACTGAGGGTTCAAGGTTCTTATCAAACTGGATCCCCTTTTTTCTGCCCAACACCATCCTTCATCGCCTTTCTTGGGCCACAGGTTCTTCTGGACGAACATGACACTTCTGTTTTTAAAGCCTGTCAAGGAAAGCTAACATTTTTCCTTAGGGTCTTAACACATGCTAGTCCCCAAATGACTCCTTTCAAGGTTGACCCTATGGAAAACACACGTGAAGGGAATACACACTCCTAGGAGGAAGGGGAGAGGGCCGGGAGAGGTGGATGGCCCAGCTCCTCTGCCCATCTTCGTCCTCCAGGGGCACCAATGCTTTGCTGAGACCTGAGGGTTGCAGGTGATAGCCCGTCTACAACTGACATGGACCACAGAGCTCCAGATGCAGGGAATCCCTTGACTCAACAGAGGAGCCTCCCGCGTGCCTGCAGCCTGAGTGCCCTTTGGAAAAGGTCCATCAAAACACGTCACTCCCTTCCTCAAAACTCTGAAAGGCATGCAGTCATACTCAGAATAAAATCCAAACTCCGTCCCACAACCCTAAGGTCCGGCACAAGCTTGGCACCACCTCTGCACTCAGCAGCTTTCTGTGCCAGCATGGAGATGCTGGTCTCGGCCTCTTCTGACCTGGAACACTCCTCTCTCACTCCTGGGCGGCTGGCTCCTCTCTTCAAACTGGGCTCTGCTCAGACGACACCTACTCAGAGAGGCCTTGTCAGCCCACAAAATCTAAAACATCTTTGCACCCCCTCCCCCTCACTTTCCAGCCCCTTGCCTGGCTTATTTTAGTCACAGGACTTAATTGCTATCTGAGAAAGTATTACATATTGATTGATTGATTGGCTCCCCCATGAGGCTGTAAATTTTATAAAAGCCAAGACCATGCTTTGCTCACCCTCTGTGCCCTGGCACATAGCAGGTACTCAGTGAGTATTGGTTGAATGAAAGAATGAGCGTGTCTTAGGAAAGACCCAACTCAATCCTTTGCCAACAGAAGGTTCTCTTCTGGATACCTGTTGAATGACAATGAAGCTGAGACTGGCCTAAGCTGGACTGCCCAGTTTGGATTTAAGTGAGTTTCTTCATCTGTTTGCTCTTTGATTGAGTTAGGTAGTATAGTTAGGTAGTATATGGAAGCAAATGGACTGGTGCCTGGAACACAGCAGATGCAACATCATATTAACAAATGTAAATAGAAACAAAGTCAACCTGTCTTTGTCTACCAGACCCTTAATACATGCTGAAAATAAGACCTATCAAGAGTCATGGCTGGTTCATCAGACTTTCCTCAGTGATTTTACTGTAGCAACAGATATCTGCAGTAGTGCTTATGAGACTTGCAACTACATAGCTGGACACAAATGAAAAGCCCTGCTTGCTCCAAAATATCAATTTTCAACATACAGGTTTCAGTTATAAGATTATCTCTTCTGCCCTAGCCCCTTCGTCTATGAAGAAAAACATAGTCAGGAGGCTTCAGAACCCCTCTGATTCAAGTAATTGGTTATAAGATCCACCAGTGCAGTCTGCCAGCCACGAGTCAGATTATTAAATTAATATCAATCACTGGCAAAGTTGTATATTAAATATATGGTCTATGAGAAGAAACTGGTAGACATTTGAACTCAATATGTTTAATAAAAATAAGTCATGCTAAAATATCTCATTTCTCTTTATGATACTGTTAGAGGAGTGTGGGTACCATTGATGATCTAGTTTCAAAAGAGCTTGACAAAGCCTCTCAAAGCATCATTTCAGCCAGTGGGAGGAAGAGGGCTCAGAAAGCACAGACTGTACCTGACATATCACCAACATCATCATCATTATTATTACTATTCAGATATAATTGACATATAACATCATGTTAGTTTCATGTATACAACATAATGATTCAATATTTGTATATATTACAAACAATCACCACTATACTTATAGTTAATGTCCGTCGCCCTACATAGTTACAAAAGCTTTTTCCTATGAGGACTTTTAAGGTCTATTCTCTTGGCAACTGCAAGTCTGCAGTACAGTATCCTGTGGTCACCACATTATACATTACATCCTGCAGCTTATTTATTCTAAAACCACTTTCATCCATTTCGTCCATCGCCCCAGCAGCTCCTCACCCCACCTCCGGCAACCACCAATCTGCTCTCTGCATTTCACCTTGGATTGTTTTTGCTTTAAATTTTTTTAGATTCCACATATAAGTGAGATCATGGAGTATTTGTCTTTGCCTGACTTATATCAGTTACCACAAGGCCCTCCAGGTTCACTCAAGATGTCGCAAATCGCAAGATTTCATTCTTTTTATGGCTGAACAATATTCCATTGGGTGTATTATATGCGTGTATGTCACAGTTTCTTTGTCCATTCATCCATCAAGTGACGCCTTATTTCCATACCTTGACTATCATAAATAATGCTGCAGTTAACAATGCGATGCATATATTGTTTCAAGTTGGTGTTGGCAGTTCTATTTTTAACTTTTTTGAGGACATGCCTTACTGCTTTCCATTGTGGCTGCATTCCTTGCCTTAATTAACCTCCCTTCAGCAGGCACACAGGAGATGCTTGGAGAATGAACGTGTCCTACACGAGCTAAACAGGACTCTCGATTGTTGACTTTGTTGTGAAGGTTAATTTGAGCCTACTTTGGAGAACAAATTCAAAGGAAAAAACACTTCAAAACTGTTCTGCTCAAAGATGCAAAGAACAGAGAGTCAACTCTGGAAAAACTCCCAAAGGACCAGTGAACAGGAAATGATCATGTTTATATTAATTAAGAATATTACACACTCATTTAAAATTTTAAATCCAGGCTCCTAGGTGAACTCAGTGAACTGAGTACACGTTTTTGCTTTCTCCCTCTTTTTACCCTGCAGATACTAACTGGAGATGGCCTAGAGAATGGGAGAGAAAAAGCAGTAGCGGGGAAAAATCACTGGAATCATATCACATTGTCAACTAGGAAAGGGTGCCATTCAAAAGCCAGAATGCTTTAAGATTTTCTGCCGGATCTAACTGGGACCAACTAAGAAAAGAACTGGGAGGCATCTTTAACCCATGTCAGGGCGGTTGCTAAGGTCACCATGGTTATGAAGGTTACTGAGGTTACCTAAGAAGCAGAAAATGTCCCGAACTCCTTCACATACTACCTAACTGGAAAGTGCAATTTCCTGGGACAAAGAGGCGCATAAGAGAGCAGACAATGGAGCAAAGGAGGAGGGCTGGCTGCGGTGAGCAAGGGGACGGCTGCCAGGCAGTTGCCCCACGTGAGGACTGCCAGCAGAGGGTACCCTGCCTGCACAGCTTCCTGAGTGGGTAGGGAAGCCAGAAAGGTCGCAGGAGCAGGAAAGCCCTGAGCCACAGCCCTGCACAGGTCCACAGCATAAGGCAGGCAAGGCTGCAAATTCTGCAGGATCTGGGCTCCAGTGAGACAGGGAGAAGAAGGAACCAGGTTACACTGGATCCAGTTGCAGAGAAATCAGGCCACGTTTCTCTGACTGCCCAGAACCCTGGCTTTTTTCCCCTCTCTTTTCCCCACTGACAGACTATTCAAATCATGTGTTGACTGATTACTCAACACAATCTAAGTCCAAGAAGACAACTCTAATAGCAAGTAGAATCAGAGGGGACCAATAATTCACTTGTTCTGATGAGAGGCAAAAGCAGACCAGCATTACCTCACCAGCCACAAGTAAACTGAAAAATATATCAAGTCTGCATTATCTCATCATTCAGAGACCCAAGAAAACCAAAATAATAAATCCAGCCTATATTAACTGATCATTTGGCCCCAAGAAAACTGAAACATGAAGAAAGACTCAGTCCTCAAGAGCAGGTAAACATATGATTTAAAAAATATCTATTCCATGAAACGGAACAGTTCAGGACACATATATTCTGTGCTTACATTAAAAAAAAAGTCAAGAGAAAATGGAAGAGGGAATTTTTTTAAAAAGCATAAATTGAAAACAGAAAAAAAGTAAAAGTTATAACAAAAGCAAAATTCAATTCTTCTATAAGATGAATTAGATGAATGGAATAGAAACCCTGACCATGTAGAAAGGGCGAAGGGGAGAGAGCAGGCAATCACTATTCAAATATTACTTCTGTATGATTATGAGTTATAAGGATGTGCAATGAATAACTATGCCAACAAACTTGAAAATCGCTATGAGCTGGTGGCTTTGTAGGAAAATACATGGTCAAAGTGAAATTAAGTTCAGGTAGAAAATCTAAACAAATACTAGGACAAAAAAATAAAATTAGATATAAGTACAAATACAGTCAATAAGGCAAATGGAACATTAAATGAATTTTTCAAAGGAGAAGAAAAATATACCCAGATTTAGTCAACTATATTTCAGGGAATCAAGAGTAATTTAATATTAGGATATGTATTCATGCCATATATGACACTGATCATATCAATCACTGTTGAATCTAACATGCCCCAAACCACCAAAATACTTATTGATATCCTTCAGTGGCAAACACCTGCCATCCCAGTAAAATCTCTAAGGAAAACAAGGAAAGTTCCTAAACATGTTGAAACTCTTTATATATCAGAAAACATCAGCAATGAACCTTGAAAACATTCTAAATGAAAGTAGCCAGATATCAAAGGCCACATGTATCATTCCATGCCTATGAAAAGTCCAGAACAGGCACAGACAGAAGCCAATTTGTGGTTGCCAGGAATTGGTGGGGAGGGGCATGGGGTGTAACTGCCTAATGAATACCAGCATTTGTTTTGGGTAGGGGGTGGGCAACAAAAACATTCTGGAATTAGATAGTAATGACGGTTGCCCAATACTGTGAACATACTAAAACAAAACACTCAGCTGTATACTTTAAAATGTGAATTTTATCTCAATGACATTTTTTTAAGGCAGCAAACCATGTGAAACGCTATAGGCATGTCTGCTCGGCTCAGAAACAAGAATCTGATATCTAATATCACCCTGTTCTAATCATTCTGGAGACTAGTTAGTGCAATGATACCCAGCTGCACTCCATGCACTGAAGTAGCTGGGTACACTCAGATGCAGGCAGCAGTCTGCCACATCACTCCCTGGCAAAAGGTCAGTTCTCCCAAAAGCAATTAAAAATTGTAATACACATAGTAGGGAGAAAATGTATTTAAAACATCTAAAAATGATAGAAATCTGAATTGATGTTACCTGCTAAATAACATTCAGTGGAATAAAAGCTACATGGTAGATTGCATCTTCCTTTGCAATTATTAAATTCCCTGCATCTAAAGGGATTATAAATTCTTACTAAGGCCCGGGACTGCCCACAGGAGGACACAGCCCCACCCTCACTGACTTTGGGTTGGTAATGTGACTTCCTCCGGCCAATGATACCTGAGCAAACGTGACACATACCAGATGGGAGCAGACACTTTAAGAACCACTCCGCATTTCCACCAGCTCTCTGTTCTCTCTCTGCCTGTAAATGGGCATGTCCCATGCTGGAACCACTCCTTCGAATGGAAGATTTGTGGGAAGGAGCCACAGAAACCAACTCAGCCACTGACACGTAACGTGACGTAGAAATTAATGCTTTCCTACTTAATTACCTTTGACTCTTTGGAGCTGTTACCACAAGGCTGACTAACATATAATTATAGAAACGTCTATGTAATTTTTTTTAATCTAGATAGGAAATCGTGATGTAAGATATGGAATTTTAAGAGGCAGAATTTGTCCTTTTTTTTTTTTCTACTTAGTTATTCAAACGCATCTTAACTAGAAGCCCTAAATTGTGGCACCCGAGTTGCTTCTTCATAGGAAGTTCAGTCTTCCTTCCCCACCACTGCTCAAGGATCCCCATCTTGAACATTCTGCAGAACGTCCAAGCCTGCTCGCACATGCGTCTGCAGCTTCCCGTGGTCCACCAGTCTGTGGCTACCCAGTGAGCGCCCTCCCTGAACAGCTTTACATTTTTCTACTTTGGATTCTGGACCATTTCTTAGGAGGTAAAGACTTTTCTTTAGCTATGGGCTAAGAGACCATGTGCTTCAAAGTTTCATTTATAAGGTTAATAAAGTCATTTAGAAATGGAAAATACTTCCCTAGCTTTTGTATTAGAAAATGTGTCCTTCGAGTAAAACCCACCCATTGGCCTGATGCAAAACATCTCCGAACAAGATCACAGATGAAGTCAACACCAAAGAGCCCAAGTCTGCATTCCGTGGCTTACTCTCCAAGTCTGTTACTAGCTTTTTCTATGAATCTCCAGACTAGCAGTCATTTCTCCAGACATTCTTGGGATTCTTGGGAGCAAAGATTTTCTCCCACTCACAAATGAATTTAAACATGATCCCTTTTCATTCCTTCTAAGGAGGATAAACCATTTCAAGCATACATTGGACACCTAATACATACACACCAGCCAAAGTGCTGAAATAACGAAGTCTAGCTGGGCCTATGGACCTAACACCTCTACGATGCAACACAAGAGGGACTATCATCAAGATCCAAGCAAAATGGTGAGCAAAGATGCTGGGGTCATCTTGAGAAAAATGAGTAAATCTGCCAAGAGGAAAGTGAGGCTGAGGGAAGAGTGTCTCATCGACATTTCAAGCTGAGAAATTACTGCCATAAAGGAGCAGAGGCATTTCCAAAAGCCTGTCCCTAGCTGAATGGTAACTAAGACCCACAACATGAAGGTTTTGTCTTACTTTCTACCCTGGTCAAGTATAAGCTTGCCATCTGGAGGACTCAAATGCCCAAGCAGACAGACAGCTTTCTAAAAGGGCAGATTAAATCTCCCCAGACACATGTCCAAAGAGAATGAAACTCCACCTAAAAATCCATATTGACACATTCTGCCAACTGCCAACCCATAAAGCTAAGTAAGGGATTTCTCCACTGCACCAAGTTCACATAAGGGTCTGGGGTATAACCCCTTAGAGATCATGCAAGTTGTTAGTGTTACATATAAGAAGAGGATTAGAAGTAGGACACAAGGGGTCACTCAAGTGGCATGTGAGGAACCCAGGTCTTCGGTCTGTGCTATACAACCCAGATGTTCCCCCTTGGTATCTTAAATAGGAAGGTGAGTGGTGCACACAAGCAGATAAGGAGCTCTAAAAGACCTACTGAGAAAAAAATTATGAGTGGCAATCAACAGAGGGAAACCAAGTCTCATAAAGACTAAGCCATTAACCTGATGTGGCAACTCAGTCCCAGGCTTCATTTCTATGCTCCTATGATCTTTAACAGAGGAGGCAAGGAAGAAATATCTGGTGGTAGAGTCCAAAGGACGAGGCTTGAATTCTGGCTTTGGTCTTTGCCAGGTGTGTGGTCTTGATTTCTTGAAGCCCTTGTTTCTCCATCTCTGACGCAGAGGGTGTAAGGATTAAGTGAAATACGTAATAAACCTAGTATAATCCTTTAATAAATGTTACTTCTCACCCTTCACCCAATATCTCTTAAAGGTACCACTCATACATCTCACCGACCTTGATTGTGCATGTTTTGTGCTGCCCTCTAACTCAGTACTATGGACCTGGAATGCACTCAGCGTTTGAAGAAATAAGTCAGTGCCTATGGAAAGTTACAGGAAAGGGCAGTTTTGGTTTCCAGAATAAATATATAGCTGAAACAATATACTTTACTGTTGGATAGCTAATGTGTAGTAGGTGACTAAATACCTATTCATTATCATCACCCTGACCTAACCTCATCAAGGGTAAAAATCCCTCTGCAGAGGAACAGGGCAGGGTAGGAACAAGTGCCAGCAGCAAGGGTCAGTCAGTTACTTCAGCCCAGTCCACTCGGCTGTGCTTAAAAAGTCACGAATATTTAGCAAAACTCAACATCTCCTTGCCTCAAAAATTACCTTAAGTTCCCCCTAACTAGAATGACTTTCTCTCTGGAGTCCATAGGCACCTCCTGCCACAAAATTGTGTGCCCAATTTTGCATGTGCACATGGGAATTTGACTCTTCCTTGAAGAGAACCTATCATTTCTAGAATCCCCAAAATACCAATGGGTGGGAGGGGAGTTAAACACTGTAGATTCTAAACTGTCTCTCCAAACTGAAAAGAGGAAACGCAAGTACATTTGAGCTTACATGAACTACCCCAAGTCAAAATGACCTCTAGCAGCTTGTAACTTTTACCATCAGCTCTCCTGGGACATACATGTATGTATGTACACACACACACACACACACACACACACACACACCACCACCACCCCCCCGGGACTTGTGATATGCATACACTAACTTTGGTGAGGGAGGTGGGCAGAGCTGGGGGAATGTCCTTAAACCCTCAACCCAAATGTGAAACTAACCTGAGATTAAAATGTGTTAAATTGGAAGGAAACACATGGCGCACCCTGGTGGCCTAGTGGTTTAGTTCACCAGATGTAGTCCACATACATCCCAAGGACTCAGGTTCATGAGGGGTGGGTGGGGGAGCAACCAAGATGAGCAACTAAATAAATCAAATGCTTCTTCCTCCTCTCTTTCTGACTGCCTACTCACCTTCATTCCTGCCTGCATCCTTCCTTTAAGAAAAGAAAAGGAAATATGTGATTATATTCAAATAGGCCACATGTGCTTTAAAAAAGTTTTAACCTCATTCTTTTCTGTTTCAGGAAGCATAGGAGTCTCTCAGTACTGGCTGTGTGGCCTTAAACACTGTTGTGTTGACTCGAAGTCTGCCTCTCACCACAAAGGAGCAACAAGTGACGCTTTGCTGTGGGAAGCCTGAGACAGTCTCCCCCGCCACATGCACTTTAGAAGCCTGAAGTATGCCCAACTCTTGCCCAAGAGAGTAGCTGGATTTGTAGACTTGCGATCCACTTGGCCTCTGGCTGCTCAAGCATGATCTAATTCCATATCCCTGCTGATGTGACTCAGGCTAAATGAGGATGGTTTCTTTTTATTTCCATGATTGATTCATCAGAAAGGAAAAGCCTTTTTAGGAAAGCCACTCAATAACAGAGTCTGACTAGAGTCTAAAGAGGAAAGAGGGAAAAAGAGGGAAAAAAAAGGCAGGAATGCAACATTCTAAACCAAAACCACTCAGAAGAGTTTTGCAACTAAGAAACCAGATTAAGAAAAGCTGGGGGGTGGGGACGGGTAAGGGACCTCAGGAAAAGGACCTTAACTCAATACTGGCCAGTGTCGCCCCCTCACCTGGGCAAGAAGGACAGCAGGCACAGAGAGGGGCAGAACCGATGGAGGAAAAATGGCACATCAAGAATGAGAAAAAACATCTCACAAACTTATTTGCTGACAAACGAAGAGGTAGGAGACAAAGTTGGAAGGCAGGTTCGGCAGAGGCTCTGGGGACCCATGTCCATGGGGAGGAGGGGAGGCTGGTCGTGAAGCAGTATATGAGAGAGTCGAAAGGAGCACAGATTTCTCCAGATGCTTTCAATGATGCTTCAATATGAGAGGAGAATGTCAACTTGCAAATCGAAGAATGTTGCTATTTTTCAACTAAGGTTTTGGCTGGGGGATACTGATAGACTGAGGGAGCACTACCTTCCTGGAAAGTCATTCCTTGGTCTGTCTGCTGTGTTGTTGGTTTTTTACAAAATGTAGCTAAATGATTACATTCCTATTATATATTACATATGGGTGTATATACATATAATATATATAATTAATGTTTTAAGTATCTTTCTTCAGGTAATGAAAACTCGACTATGTCTTTATGGAATGGCAGAGGGAATGGGATAAAGTAACTATCACTTTCTATTTTCCATAGACCAAAAGAGGGATGTTTTCCAAGACAAAGGCGGTTTCAGTAACCTAATTACCAGGGTACTATACTTCCCCAAACCACAAATTCAAGGAAATGAAAAAAAAAAAAAATCTCTGCATCTGTCCATCCAAGCAAACACTTGTCCAGTTCCCACTGAGAGAGCCAGGTACTAGTCTCCATGCAGAGGGAAGCAAGCTGGTAAGGAATTTACTCGCGGAATCAAGTAGTAGGGTGGAGCAGGGGTGTGGCATCCGGGCCCAGGACAATCAGCAAAGTGATACAATATGATGAATGCAAGGATAAGGAGAAACCTGGCACACTGTAGTCTAAAGAAGGACTCAGAGTCTAGAGAAAGAGTGACTCTGCCCTCTGAGGAAGGCTTCAGAGAGGGCGGTTTGGTGGGATGGTGGAAGGCCGGGGTTTAAATTCCAGTTCTTCTACTGACTGTAGGGAACACAACCACACTTACCACCACTTTACTGGAACGCGGCAAGAGCACCCGTCCCGGAGGCTCGCCAGCATAGAGGGTTGAGTGTGTCTGTGAAGGCCTGCTATGAGCAGTGAGAGACACTGAATGGAAGAGAAAGTGTTCCTGGCAAGGACCTGCTTCAGTACAACTGCCACTGATGAGGCCCAGAAGGCACCGCAGGAATGTCAGGCAGTCCCAACAGTCAGAATGTGAGCAGCCCAGCGGGGAGAGGCAGGAAATACGGCCCGGGAGGCAATGAGCTCTGGACTGAGGAATCTTAAATAACATACTTAAGAATTGAGGGACCTCCCCCATAGGCAATGCCTAGACATCTTAGCAGGAAAGAAGCAATCACACATAAGTTTTACAAAAGAGACTTCAGAAAAAGCGCAAAGGACGAACAGAGAGAGGAAGAAATGAGACACAAGAAAGGGATCACTTAGAGTTACTGTCACTTCCAGACACACCCTCCCCTGCCAAATGGTACCTGGATTGGGAGCAGAGGCCATGGAGGGGACAGATCAGATGTGGAGTGGTGCCAGCCCTCGGCTGAATGCCCAGGGATACTCTGATGAGTGCTTCCTAGGCAGAAAAAATCGTCTTGGCCATACCAGTGGGGAGGTCACATTTCAAAGACAGGTAAAGGGCAGAGGGTTGGAAATTGCTACAGTTCTAGCAAAATAAAGTAAACCCAAGTTCACCCACCCTGTGTGCTGTCCTTTCATCCAGAGCCCTTTCTTGGGACAAGAGGGCATGTCCTGTCAAAACGACTATTCAGCCAACGCTTTCCCCAAGGTCACCAAGTACCTGATATTCTTCCCCACATGGGAGCTGTCTCCCACTCACCTCAGTCACTGCTTCAGTGATACCTGATTTGAGTCATTTTTCCACCATCACAAGTCAGCAGCCCTCCCCGCAGGGACTCACATGGGGATGCCTGCGCCACAGTCCATTCATGGAAACAGATGAACAAACAGCCCAGGCTGTCACCACGGCCCGACTCTGACACCTGGACAGGGGTTCTCCTCAGGTCACTGAAACCACCCTTGGCAGTGAGCAAAAGGTGTTTAGCTAAGTACCCTGGTTGCCTGCGCAATTAGTTGACACAAAGACACAAAATTCTAAAGCAGAAAGCAAATCCTACAGAGAAAGAAAGATGAAAAGATTTGGACACAAAATCCATACTTTTCAGTGATCTACGCATTTTGCTGTAATCAAGAAAAGGGAAGAAAAAGAAATTTAATGTTTTTAGCTCATACTTTTGCCAGGCATTATGCAAGCTTTAAACAGTGTGTTTCATTTAAACCTTAAAAGAACTTGAAGGGGATGTATACCCTGGTGGAACAGTTTGATCTGCTGCCTCCAGCTGAGCACAGCCATGGATCTCCCATGGACCCAGGTTCGTGTCCCGGTACTAGGAACAACTAAATGAACAACTAAATAAAACTAAATTTAAAAATCCTTCTTTCTCCTCTCTCTTCCTGCTCGCCTTCATTCCTGCTGCACCTTTCCTTAAAAAAAAAAAAAAAAAAAAAAAGGAGGAAAAAGAAAAACAACCTGGAGGGGAAAGGGAGAAGAGGTGAATTTCATTATCCCTGTCTTCCTACTAAGAGAATAGGTCCAGGGAGGTTAGAGGATGGACCCAAGTTCACTCAGCCAGTAACCAACAGAGGTCCATCTGGAGCCCAGCTTTGAGAGTCCAGCTTTGCGAGTCCAGCAGAGGCCAGGAGCCCTCCACCACCTGCCTCCTTATCGCGGATTTCATTAAACAGGTACCTACAGGACAAGAGACCCCCCCCCAACCACCACCGCATTCACCTCTGCATTTGCAGTGGCACCTGGTAATGAGCAATCCTTCATGTGTGCTTCTTAAAACCATTCCTGACCCTCTAGTGCCAGAGAAAGAAATCAGGCCACTTCTCTGCTCAAAGGAAATTTTTAGAGCCAGCTAGCTCGGAAGAAGATCCAATATAAAGGACCAGAAACCACTAACAAACAGCTCCATTTGGCCATCAGTAATCCCCATGGGCTCCAGAAAAATAAATCAAGACCCCACCATAGCATCTACACTGAAAACTAGACCTGAGTGGTCAGACATAACGTGCAGGAGCACATCTGGCTTGAACACTGTGTTAATGGAGGAGGCACGGGCTCCTCATCCCCAGAGAACTTGGGAAACACATCCTGCCCAAACAGCTTAATGATTCACCCCGCTGCTCCTCAAACTAATGGAACAGATCTGAGTTTTCAATATTTGGGACTTCAAAGAGTGAGGAGAAAATACACTAGTTAATAAATGTTGGAGAATTTGGAAAACAATTAAGCTATATCCTCCTATGCAAAAAGTAAATATCAAGTTATATAAAAAATTAAATACAAGTTTAAAAAAAAAAAAGTAGATGATGACTTGTATAAGCAGTTGACAAGTGGTTTTTATAAAGGACCAGATGGGAAATATGTTTGACTTGCATGTCATTTGGTCTGTTGCAACCACTCAAGTCTGTCGTGATGACACAAATACACTATAGATAGGAGGTTAAAAAATGAGTGTGATAATATTTCAGTCACATTTTACTTATGAACACTGAAACTTGAATTTTACTAGTTTTTACAAATTGCGAAATAAAATTTTTTGTCAGTCATTTAAAAATGCAAAATCATGGCATGACCTGCTGGCTCAGTATTAAGCCCAGGCCTGGGGCTCAGCCCAAGGACCCCGGTCATAACCCAGGGCAGGGGGGCAGCTAACATAAACAACTACCTAAATAAAAATGCTTCTTCCCCTCTCTCTCCCTGCCTGCCTGCTTTCCTGCCTGCCTTCATTCCTGCCTGCATTCCTCCCTACAAAAACCAAAAATACAAAACCACTCTTAAGACGGCATCAGAGATTAGGAATGGGGAGGATATCAAGGGTTGCAGGAGGGAACCTTGTAGCGATGGGAAGTCTGTGTCTGGACTGCAGTGGTGGTGGCTGAAGAAATCTACCTGTGACAGAACTGCACAGAACCAAGCACACGCACACACACAGACACACACACAGACACACACAGATACACATACACAGATACACACACAGACACACACAGAGACACACACAGATACACACAGAGACACACACAGAGACACACACAGAGACACACAGACACACACAGATACACACACACACACAGACACATACACAGACACACAGAGACACATACACACAGACACACACACAGACACACAGACACACACAGACAGACATACACATAGACACACAGACACACACACAGACATAAAATGGGAAATTTGAATGAATTGCACAAATGTCAACTTCCTGGTATTGTTATACAGGGTGCTACCCACTGGAAGAAACTGAGAAAGGGTACCTGAGACCTCCTAATACACGTTTTTGGTAATTTCCTGTGAATCTATAGTTTTTTCAAAATAGAGTAAAAAATAATTTAAAAAAAAAAAAAAATCTTAACTCGTGGACTCTCCAAAAACAGGTGGCTGTGGCCAGATCTGGTCTCTTGACCTTAGTTTGCTGATTCCTGATTTAGGTGAAGAGTATGTAAAATCCTGTGGTTGGGAAAAGCTTTCAAAACCCAAACCAAAAGTAGAATTCATAAAAAGAGAAGCAGATTTAACATTTCTTTCTCTATGTCAAGAAGACAATGAAGAATGAAAAGATAAACAGCAAACTTGGAAAGGATTTAAACATACAGAACCACAGGTTGTTTGCTTTAACATACTATGGGTTTTGAGGATCAATATTAAAAAGACTGAGCCTGAGGACAGACACATGAGTAAGTGTGGCTAACAGATAACGGAGAGTAAACACAATGGAAATAAAAACAAGCCATCATTTCTCTCATCAAATGGGCAAAGATTTAAAAGATTCCAAAGCCACAGTGTCCTCTATACCTCGCTAAAGGAATATTTAGGAGAATGACAGAGTAAAATGGCTTTTTCCAAGCTCCATTCAGAGCCACACAAGCAAGGAAGAACTTTTAAGCAGGAAGAGACCAGGGGCTGGATGACAACACAAGGGGGGAAGGACTGGGACTGGCGAGCGACCTAGGCTAAACAGAAAATGCTGATAATTACACCAGCGTCTTCTTCGGTCTTCAACCATAACTAAGTGGCGCCAATGCCTATACCAAGGACAAAAGTGCAGGAGACATCACACAAATGCATTTGTCTTCGATGACCCAAGTGCTTCTCCTCTGTCAGTTATGCCTAATGGCAGATGGTAATGTTCATACCCAGTGAGTTTTCTCTTACTATGAAATGTAACCAGGAAAGCAGCTACTGTCAGAATCACCCAAGGAAGAGCTCAGAGGGCAGTCAGCCAATGCTGTGTTGAAGTTCAGTGTGAGGAGCATTTTTAATTCCATGCACAGTGGTGTCACTACACCCAGGGAGGGGTCCACAGAGAGAAGGCAGGAAATCCAGTCCTTTTAACGGCTTCCTGCAAAGACAGAAGCTTCCAAATGTGCAAGAGAAAGTGTAGCGATCCCTTTCCAGCTGCCTGCAGCAAACTCACACATCATCTTTTTTTTCAGGCCTCTAAAACGATTTCCTTAGGCTGTGCCAAGTAGGGTATACAGCCTTCTCCCCCTACCCTGCCCTTGAGGTATTAAAATACACACAACACTGAATTTACCGTCTTTAACATTTTCAAGAGTGCATTTCAGTAGTGTTAAGAAATGAAAGGTTCTGACTGGGCCTGTCCCCCTCCCCACCTCGAATCCGTCTATTGTGCACCCACGTACGTGTTTACACACACAGACAGACACGTGCGTGCACAGTGCACGTGTGCTCCAATGGTGGCGCGGGAACAGGTCTCACTGCTGGGGCAACAGCACAGCCTCCCAGGAGGGGAGACGCAGCAGAGCCTCCCCTGCCTTGAGAGGAGCCGACGAGGAAACCTGTGCAGTGCTCAGCCCAGGGTCTTCCACAGTCCTATTCCTGTGCTCACTTGAGCTACAGACTGAGGAAGAGAGTAGAGGAAGCAACCGACGGGGAGAGAACACCGGGGACTGGGGAGGATGTGGGAAAGGATTCCCAGAGTGGAGCTGGCGAGGCTTTCCCTGCCACCATCTCTCTGAAGCAGCCCACCCGTCACCCAGAAGGAGACGCTGAAGCTTCCCACGAACACTGTCTGGATACAGAGCAGACCGGGGGCCCCGCAGGCCGGGCCAAGGACTCACAGAAACTGAACACACTGTCTAACTCGCCGTCACATGTCCAGCAGTGCTCAGTGACTTGTCAGTCTCCCAGCAATTCTCCCAAAGCGCCGAGAGCTCACACCCCCACGCCACGTCTCTACGTGGGATGTTTGCGCTCTCTGGGCTGCCTTCTTCCTCCCTGTCACCTCGCTAACGCCCACTTGGGCTTCAAGACTCCGTTGCTGAGAGATCCCCGCTAAGATGCCTTCTTTCTCCAACAGCCTCCCTCCTCGCACTTACCTGATCTGGGCTCAGTATCCCCCGCAAAGTTCTCCTTGGGCTCCTATGCTTGGCCCTTTCATGTCACCTGTCGTCTGTGCTGCCACTGCCTGCTTCTCCACCTGCCTCTGCCACTGAACCACAGGGAGTGAAGGGCCATGACCTGGTATCGGTCATCCTTGTGTCTCCAGCATGATGTCTACGGTAGTTTGTGCTTTTTAAAGGACAGCCACACAGTATCTCCCATCCTACATGCTTATCTGCGGTGTAACCTGGCCGCTTCCTCAACAAGAGATGGAGTCTATCGACCCACCCTGCTGGGATGGGCAGGCCCAATGATTGCCTTCTGACCAAAAGAATATGGCAGAAGTAACGCCGTGCCATTCTTGGGAGTAGCCCTCTTAGGGCACAACAGCTTTCTTGCCTGCTAGAATGCTCCTTCTCGCGACACATCATCCAGGAACCCACCTGCCATGCTTGGAGCAGCCGAAGCCACATGGAGGTACCACTCCAGTCAACTGCAGCCACTGGTGAGTCATCTCAGGCATCCAGCCCAGCTGAACCGTCAGATGACCACAGGGAGACTCCCAGCAAGAACCAGGCGACTTGCAGAACCACAGGCAATAAGAAGAAATTTCTGTTTTCACCTTTGTTCTGGGATGGCTTGTTGAGCAGCAGTGTAACCAGAACATAGCTGCCTGGTATCCGGCGGGGGGTGGGAACACAATGAAAGAACACTTAAGCCCCCCTCTGACATGATGCTCTGCATAGAGCAAACACTCAACTTAATAGCTGCTGTTATTAAAATGATGTGGAAGGGGTAAAAATTTAGAAAGAAATTGGTTAGAGGCCGTGACATCCCTCGCAGTCAAAATTAAGATGTACAAAAGAATATAAAGATAAGAATAATCCCATTTTTAAAAGCCAGAAAACAGGGATTGATGCCACCAGTGAATAAAGTGTTGAGGAATTTCTGGAAGAGATACAGGAGACCTGCTCAGATTTACAGAAAAATCAAACTTAGCCAGAGCTGAAAAGCCCAAACCCAAATGGACTACTGTGGGGAAATGTGGCTATGGGAAGGGTCTGGGGGAAAAAAATCAGAAATGAGTGACTGAAAGCAGAAGCAGGCACTAGGATGCAGGTGTGAGAAAAGGACTGTGTAGTGCTGAGTTTCAAGGCAACTTGAAGGCAAAAAAAAAGAGGAAGGGTATCTTTGGATCAGCTGTAAAATTCTGCATCTGCAGAGTAACTCTCCCACTTCCTCAAGTAAGAAGGGTGTTCCAGTCTACAGTCCTGTTAGCAGCCTACACTCTGACAGGATCCTGTCTCCATTCTCCTTACCTGCCCCATCCCTGCCCTGGTCACTGCAGTCGGCCCTAACTTCGGAGTCCTTGTGCACGCACAGGTGCATGTTCATACGTACACAGACATGTGCACGTAGTCACACAAGTATGCCCCTCAATGCGGCACAAGAACGAGTCACTGCTGGGGGCGATGGCACGTGCCTCTCCAAGAAAACAAGCAGCAGGGCCTCCCATGCACAGACTAGAAATTCATGCCCTCTTGTCTAAAGCTGTCAGCTCCTGCCCTCAGCCAACATCATCGTCTTGGATATCACATTCTGAGAACACATTGCTGGCGTGGCCTGTGGCCTAGTGGTTTAGTTCACTGAGGCATAGTCCACAAACATTCCCAAGGTCCCCGGTTCAAGACCTGCAGCTGTGGAAACCAACCAAGATGATGACAACTAAATAAGATAAATAAAATGTTTCTTCCTCCTCCCTCTTCCTTCCTGCCTGCCTGCCTATTCTGCTCAATTCCTGCCTGTAACTTCCCTTGAAAACAACAACAACACACACACACACACACACACACACACACGACTGCTAAAACATAAACAAGATTAAATTTAAATAGAAAAGCAGAAATACTGAAGTGAAATGAAATAAAAAAATTAATTCCATCATTCAGAAGTTCAAATAAGGGATTCTCCTAATATAGAGGGAGGAAATAGAAAGTCATAAAATAAGCCAAGCAAAATAAATAATAAGCATTGCTCAAGAAAGAAGACATTAATTTAATGGAAAGCTGATGTTATTGTGACATTCAATGCAACTGCTAAGAAAAAATAAAATTTCAGAAAGGGCATTAATTTAAAAAAAATAGTAATCTCAATCAGGAACTCAAATTCAGGATAATTTCTATAAAACCTAGAAAGGGAAGTAAAAGCATGCCTAACATCTCTCTTTGTTCTAAAGAAAGTTATAAATACTAATTAAATCTTGCCTATGGTAGAAAATATAATTATAAACATCAGTCAAACAGAAACAGGAAATAGAACTTGGAAGAAAATAAAATTGAGCAAAGCACATTTAATCCAAACTCAGGAAATGGAGAAAAAGGAGCAGGAGGGAAAACAGCATAATAAACAGAAAATAAAGAATAAACCTAAAACTGCATATAAAACATAAAAAAAAACTGAACCCAAGATTAAGTAAAATGTATCTAAAGTATAAATGAAAGCATGACTCAGTATTAGGAAATCAATTACAGTAAAAGATTAATGCATGGTGTACCCTGGAGGTTTAACTATTAAGTCCGTGGCCTCTGACGGCTACAGTCCACACACATCCCAAAGATCAGGGCTCATGACCTGGGACCAGGAGCAAACAACCAAGATGAACAACCAAACTAAATAAATGCTTCTTCCTCTTCTCTCTTAATGCCTGCCTGCTTACTTGCCTTTATTCCCACCTGCACCTTTCCTTAAAAATAAAAATTTAACATAGAAATCAAAAGATCATATCTATAGATGCTAAGAAGGCATCTTATGAAATCCAAATTCTATTCCTGATCTTTAAAGAAAAAAAAAAAGCTGTAAGTAGAAAAAAAACTTTAATAGGAAACTAACAGCAAACATATCAAATGAGAAAAAGCTCAATAAATTCCTTTCAAGAAAGAACAAGATAAGACTGCCCTGTTACATTTAATAATGTCCAGTATCAAAAAGGGCTTAATATAAAAAACATATAAACAACTCAACAAAGAAGTAATTGATTAAAAAAGGGGCAGATGAACTGTTAGACACTTCTCCAAAGAAGATATATAGATGACCAACAGACACATGAAAAAAGATCCTCGACACCTTTTATTTTGGGGGAAAAACAAATCAAAACAACTATCTCATACCTGTAATAATGGTTATTATCCAAAAGACAAAGAAATAAGAAGTCTTGCCAAGGATATGAAGAAAGGGGAACCCTTATGCTGTTGGCAAGAATATAAATTGGTGTAGCCACTATGGAAAACAGGATGGAAGTCCAGAAAATATTAAAAATAGAACTACCATATGATCCTGCAACTTCTGAGATTTACCTGAAGAATATGAAAACACTAATTCAAAAGATACACACTCTTACATTGCAACAGTATTCACAATTTTCAAAATATAGAAACAACTCGTTTCCGTCTTTATCCATGAATGGATAGAGAATGCGCGGTACACTCTTCCACAGTTAGTGGGAATGTAAATTAGTACAACCTCCTTGGAAACTTTTTCTTTTTAGATTCCTCAAAATTAATTAATTTTCAAAAGTGGATCTTTCATTCAATCCATCAATCTCACTTCTAGGCATATACCCAAAGAATACAAAAACAGTAGTCAGAAAAATGCCTGCACCCCTAAGTTCATAGCTGCACAGTTCACAAGAGCCAAGACATGGAAGCAACCTAAATGACCATCAACAGATGACTGGATAAAGAAGCTGTGGTGCATATACTCAAAGGAATTCTGTATAGCTGTTAAAAAAGATGACACATCTCAACAAAATTCACAGGACACAAGACTGTGGCTACTGGTGGATGAACAGAGGAGGGAAGAAGGAAAGGAAGGAGTCTGGCAAAGGGCTCTAGGACTCTGGTGAATGGTGTGGTCTGAAATGCACACAGACTGAGGTATGTGAATTCAATATCCTAAAAAGCAGGTAGTAACACAAACAAAAAACAGCAATAATATTCAACAAACTTCAAGTTATACTGACAGCTGACTGAGTTTAATTCACCATGTATATAGTCACATGTCTGCTGTCACATTTTGTAAAAGCAGTTCTAATGAGGCCACATATTCACTGTAATTTAATACAGTGATATGGAATAAATAAACCTGAAAGTAATACATTAGAAGCTCTATAATTTCTAAATTAGGGTGGATATATTACTGCTCTCATTTTTGGTAGCTGCTAGCATTTTCAACTAGATAATTATATGTATGATTATGTTTTTGCATAAACCAGGAAATAAAACATTTAAAAATATAAAACTTCAGTAAAATGAAATACAAATACAAATATTTCTATTATCCTAAGGAATATTAATTTTTCAGAAAATCTTGACTGTTAAACTGATATTTAAAATATTTAAAACACCTACTTCCAAGGGTGTCCCCTTAAGGTTTAGGCAGCTGAGATGCCAGCATGTAAACCACATAAAATAAAAAAACCCAGGTTTGAAACCCGAGTCTGGAGTGAAAACCTAAAATGAACTAAATAAAGTTGTTTCTTCCTCTCCTTCCTACCTTCCTTAAAATGCTTCTTCCTCCTTTCCATCCATTAAAAACTGAAAAACCACACCCACACATTTTCATTGTGTTGTGGTTTAAAAATTTATGAAACCAATTTTATCTTTTCTTGAATTATTTTTTAAAAGATCTTCTAGTCTTAGATCCTTTTAGTAATCCAAAGCATCAATATGTTATTATTGGTCTATGGTGTTTTTAAAAATAAATAAATATAAACACATATATTTACATAAGCTTCAAAAATAAAAGAATATGTGGTTTATAAGCACAGTGGAATATTATTAGGCTACTTAAAAAGATGAAATCTTGCCATTTGGGACAACATGAACCTTGAAGGGATTATGCTAATAAGTCTGAAAGAGAAAGATAAATACCAGATGACTGCACCCATGTGGAATAGTGAGAAACAAAGCAAATGAATACAAACTAGAAACAACTCTAAATTATGACAATAGAAAGGTAATTACCAGAGGGGAAGGGGGATGGAGGTTGATTAGATGATACCAAAGAGTAATTAGACTTTTGGTGGTGGACTGTTATGGCAAACACATTTGTCAAGGTGTGGAAATTGTACTCCAGAAACTTATACAATGTTATAAACCAATGTTACCTTGATACAAAATAAAGTTAACTTTAATAGGTCCAGGTCAATGCAGAAGGGGGTGGGGGGGAAGCCCTCTATTTTTGGAAGAAAGATTTAGGTTGTAAAATTAATTATTCTTTTGTATTTTCTAAATAGACAGTAAACTGAAAAAATGATTCAAAATGCATCAGGAATTCAATAAAGTGACTAGATGCAATTAAATCTTAAAAATCAAAAACTTTTCTACATACTGGCAATAATTTTAGACTTTTATCTTTTTAGGGTAAGGAAAAAGAAACAAGAACATGAATGAAAAGCCATAAATGCAACAGACTGTCCAAAGGGGAGTTGGCTACCAGCACCTAGCACAGCGCTTGTGTTTGATAAACAGTGATGAATAAATGAATGGAGTATGACCTTCCTGATCTGGTTCCTCTCATCTATTTCCTTTGGGAGGGAGCTGTTTTCTGGCCAGCTGAAATAAACATTGCTTCTTAAGGTATACAGCTCACATATCAGAACAATTCTTCTGAAAAAGGAGTCTTTTTGCTTCTCAGTGTCATGTGGAATAAGCCAAGAGTAATCAACTATTCAAACAAAATGAAAATCAAATTAAGAAGAGGAAGTGAAAATGTCTACCATAACCTGGTAATAATCAGATCAATAATATCAAATAACATAACTACAAATATTCATTGTAGGCTATTTATTTGTTAAAGCTATCTATAATTTGGCCTTGAAGAAAATAATCCTAGAGCTGACTCAAGATTCTCTCTCCCCTGCAATTTATGCTTTCTTTCTGTAGAATTGGGTCGAAGTCCACTTGCCTTTGTTCTCTTCAGTTTTATAAAAATCCTTCACTATACAGCTTTGCTGTTCTAGGAAGTGGCTTTCATTTCTTTCATCTGTCACTTTTTGAGTATTTACCCACACCTATCCCAACCATCTGGAACTATGTAAAATAGGCAAAGAACCTTCTTTGAAGCCACCTAAACTATGTTATTTATGGGACTGTGTTATGAGATTAGCTTTTGAGGTCTTCTATGCAGAATCTCTAATAAGTCATTAGAGCAATTCAATGAAGTAGGTACTATTATTAACCCTATTTTACTGCTGGGATAAAAGTTTCGGGGCAGGTAAGTGACCTGCCGGCCAGTAAGTGATTGCATTAAGACTTCCTTGGCTGAACAAAGGCACCATTCTATTTGCTGACTGCACCTTGCTTCAAACCTACAAAGTTACTCTAACCTCTCACTTGCAAGTGTTTCCCTTGCCCTTGTGCTGGATCCAGAAGTAGCAGCAGAGAAACTTTATTCATTCCAGTGCTGGCAACATAGTTCCTCATGATTAACAGATTCTCTTTAACCCATTCACTGCCACACTCAAGACACAAAGATACAAGATCTGTCAGTTATAAAGAACCTATAGATGGATGAAGTTTCTTTGATTCATGCATAAATCCACAGCAAGGCTTTTCTTCAGCCTCATTATAATTTAACCACAAAGAAAATTTTAAATGGACACTGTTGTGTCCTCCTTTGTTTTAAATCAAGTAGCAAATACACCAAGATCAACACTTGAAAATAAATCATCTGTGCCATAGAGCGATTTAAGAAAAATAAATACATCGCAACAGTGGCTGTCCTGTTCTTCAGAGTCAGGCTGAAAGTGGAGATGTAACCATTCTGCTCACACCGCAGTCCCTGAGTCATGCTCAGAAATCTGTAGATGTGCATGTTCACTCCACTTTTGGATTTCATTCACTCCAAAAGTCTACAGATTCAGTCTATCACTCCATGTAAGATACGTTCAAGATGACTCAAAAAGCTTTGTGGCTACCTAAAACAGCATACCGTTCTCCCCACATACCCAGGGAGTAAACTTCAGTTATGTCAAGAGACTCAAGTCAACTCAACTGTACCACCTTACAAAGAGGAGTCTGTCTGATCCCTGAACCACCACCGCCTGGTGCTGCCTCCATTTCCACGTGTCTGGAAGAGTGACCCCTCTCTCTAAGAGCAGCATGAGGCCCTCACCAGCACAAGGCTTGCTCTGAGGGAAGCTGGGAAGGAAAAGAGCGGATGTCACGGGACTAAAAACACCTCTCTTTCATGAAGCCAGGGAATGTCCAGGGCAGCCCTATTGCCAGAGGAGGGAGGCAAGAATGTGAAAAGAGGACAGCAACATCTGAACGGCTGTCAAACAACAGAAGTCTTGCCCTTCCTCTGTGATTTGGGTCAGGAAAGAAAAGAATGGGGGTGTGGTGGCGGGGGGAGTAATTCAAAATACTGACCATGAGGAAGAAAAAGAGAAACACTCATTCAGAGCCAATGTTCACCCATATTTGAGCAGAACAGATTAAGAATTTCCAGAAGCTCACTGTGTCTCTCTGCTGTCTCCGTTATCAGCTCGCCTGTGCCTTTTCGTTTTGCACTGTTGTGACTCCATTCAGGAACAAGCACACCCACCTGACGGGACTAGGAGGTAAGAGCCTCGTCTTGTTTTTTTTGTGTGTGTGTGTGTGTTTCTGGTTTTGGTGTTGTTCGTCAGCAGTTGGTTAGTCAAGTTTTTCCCTTGTAATTAATATCGACCATTATTAACCAAATTAGAAAGAGACGCCACCTCCAGAGGAGGGAGACAGTATTCTCCAAAGAGTGAGAAAATCACCTTTCTAGGCAGCAATGTTACACCTTCCCAGGATATTGCACAAATAAATCTACACTTACATACTCAGACATACACACAAGTGAGAGCAGACTATGCAGCGCTTGCACCTATTTTTCTTTTTCTTTTTTTACTAATCTGGCTATTCTGGCATATCAGCATATATAAGGATGTGTTACTCTTTTTAATACTACATTTTTCAAATTACCAGTTTACAGAACCAGCCTCCTCATGATGACTGTTTAGACTCTTATCTTCTGCTATGAAAATAATATTAACAACCTTCCTTGTGCACATACATCATTTAGCACGCCCACTGAGTGAGTCAGCGGGTATCTGTGCACTCACCGTATCCTATCACCCTATCCCAGGCTTTGTCCATGCCCAGAAATGACCACAATAACCGTATGGGACGGAGTCCCTGGCCCGCTTAACTCATGCTTCAGGAGAACTCAATGACTGATGGCGAATTTCCTTCGGGGAGTCGGAAAAATTCTTCTAAGGCAAATGGATCTCAATCTTGGCAACACATTAGAAAAAAGAAACTATTTAAAAATACTGCTCCCTGGGCCACTTTAGATTCATTATATGCAAATTTCTTCTTCTTTTTTAAAAAATAAATTTTAAAGGAAAGATGCAAGCACAAGGAGAGAAGGAGAGAAGAGGCAGGCAGGCAGGCAGGAAGACAGAGGAGGAAGAAGCACTTCATTTTTGCATTTAGTTGTTCATCTTGGTTGTTTTCTCCGGCCCCAGATCTTGAACCTGGGACCTTCGGATGTACTTCTACTCCACCAGGGTGTGCCTAGATCCCAACTTCTTGAGGTGAGACCCAGGAATCAGTACCATCTTGGAGGGCTTCAGATGATTTGAATGGTTGAATGACTGACAACCTTGTTCTAAAACAGTGTTTCTTGATGTTTAGTGTGCATACAAGTCATTCAGGATCATACCAAAATGCAGATTCCCACTCAAATGGCTGAAATAAGACCTGAGAATCTGCATCCCCACTGAGCTTCCAGATGATACCAATGGGCCACTCTGAGCAGCACAATTCTCTGGTAATATTTGAAGGCAGCTAGAAATACATAAGAGGAGACAAGGTTAGCAAAGGTGGCAAGAAAGCATTCACACGACAGGCCAGCAGCGCATCAGTAGACGCATGTGACAAGGACAGAACATCCTAGGAGAGCATCAGAGAGAGAAGCAACTGTGTGATCAAGGACAGGCTAAGGGGTGGCTATTACTGTGTCCACAATGGGAAGTTGCTGCAGGCCTCCAAAGTGGGGGTGACAGGCAGTACCCACAACACAGAACTCCAGGTGAATTCCTACTACAGTTGTTCAGAAGAGACTGGATGGGGAAGGAGGGACCTGGCCACATGAAAGCAAGAAAACCAGTTAGACAATTGTGCTTCTTGATTTGGTTACTGGCCATGACAACAGAAATGTAGACATTAAAGAACAGTGAGGTTTCATGAAGGGATGGGATACCCAAGAGGCAAAGAAAGGTATGGGTTGACACTCTCACCACTGAGGGATTATAAAGTGCTAAAAACGAACACTTGGAAAGAGGAGGTTTAAAGCCAGGATGAAGCTCTGGGAACCCTAAGCCCTGAGGTCACAGTGAAGTCTATCCAGAGACGGTCTGTAAGGAACTAGCAAGGGGCAGAAGCCATATCTGGGGGTGGAGGGGGAGCTCAAGGCCAAAGCTTAGACAGAAAAAGGAAAGGGGGGCCAGAGAAGCAGAGGCAGAGCAGGAGAGGGCAAGAGAGGAGGGAGTCCGTTCATTCAGGGAGTATCTATTGAGCATGTGTGGGGAATATAGCAGTGACCAGAGTAAGACCCTGAGAAAAGAGCGAGTAGGGGTGGGGGTGGGGGGCGGCTAAGGGAAGCTACCGTCATCAGCCAAGGAAAATGGGCACCGAGTTCTACCCACTCTGCCAGGAACTAGCTGGGTGACCCTGGTCAGACAAACCACCTCTCCAATGGATCATAGTCTCCTCAACTGAATAGTATTTAAAGAAGATGACTTCTGAGGTCTCTGTCTCTAAAAGCCTAGGATTCTACCAGAAAAGCGGCCACCGTGGCTGTCCAAGAGCGGTGAGTGGTCAGGCAAACCAGGACCACAGGGCCTTAATGCTGAGCTCAAGGAGGCAGATGGCGAGGCAGATGGAAGCAGCACACAGAGCCTGCTCAGCCACAGTCCTGGCCGCGACAGCAACGAGCTGGAAGACAGCAGTGAGCCTCAGGAAAACTGCCCCAACAAGGGAGACTGGTGAGGGCGGGGAGAAGAGGCTGAAAGTGCTGGAACCTGAGATGAGGGAAGGGACATAGGCTAAGACACAACAGAGGGGTTCCATTCACCCGTGGCCTGAAGACTGTGCTCTGTACAGGAAATGCAGTCTTTGGGGCCTAAGGCACATGAAGTGCTCACAAAAGGGGTAAGGGTGCTGATTCTGTGGTTAGGAGAGTGGGCTCTGAAATCAGGCAGATCCAAGCTCAAATCTCAGCTTCATTCTCTTCTAACTCTGGGCTGAGTTACTCAACTCTCAAAACTATTGTCCTAACCAGCAAAGGAACAGTTGACGGTAACTACATCGTAGGGGAGTGCACCGAGGTAACGCAGTAAAGTTCCCAAAGTAAGGCTCCATAAAGGTTAGCAAGGACTACAAACACATTGCTATTATCTCTGGAGGATGATGAGGGAGTTGGTGCTGGACACCCGCAATGAGGAAGAGACCAGAACAAGAGCCAGCAGAAGCGACAGGGAAGGAAAAAGTTGTCCCCAGCATATGTTGGCACATGAAAGGCTGGGCACGGAAGAGACCACATTAAGTTTTTCTAGAAACAGAGTGCTAGAAATGGTTGTTGCTGACAGAGGTCAGAGTATTCCAGGCAAGCTCCTTGGTCAATCCAGAGTGCAGAAGCCAATACTGGGGACCCCAATTCATCGCCAGCATACACAGAGAATGACAACAGTCCTGACAGGATGGATAAGAGGGGATCAGAACAGGTCCTGGAAACCAGCACCTCCAAAGGGTACACTTCAAAGGGACCAGCTTCACCGTCACACAGGTCCCTCACTCAAATGGGTTCTACATGGAACTTAATGCTCTGTGGTCACCACTCTGAAATTCCTAATAATTTTCAAACAAGGGCACAAGTATTTTAGTTTGCACTGGGTCTCATAAATTATGTAGCCAATCTTAGATACACTAGGCAAGACTATGCATTGGATAGACTGGTCAAGATCTTTCACTGGATGAACGTAACAGAATCCAAGAGCTGAAAAGTAGTGAAGAATTTTCCATTATGGTCAGAATAGAAAGCAATGTGACGAGTTATTCCCTTCTCAAAGTTCATTCAAATTCTCATTGAAATCCTAACATTGACCATTCATTTAAAAGACAAATTGCATTTGTTACCTGTAATGAGAATCCAAGGTCCCCTTCAAACATATTTCACTCTAGAATTTCTTTTAACTCGAAAGAAATCACTCTGATAACCTTTGTGGCATTCTGGATTCTAATCATCATGTATAAATGCAATTATTCAGTTGCACCTCCTCTGCCTCCCTTCCTGGACCTTGGGAGCCTGGAAGGTGAGGTCATCTTGCTCATCCATGAATCCCCCAGGCCTGGCACATGATAAGCCCATATAAGTCTTTGCAGAATTAACAAAAAGTCCAAGTGACCTTCACAATTGCTGATGCAAGCCATGAAACAAACAAGATTTGCTTGACCAGACAGTGCAGAGAAAGGCTGCTATATTGCATTTTCACAGCATAGATGCTGATGTCAGCAGGATGGCAAGCCCAGTTCCTCAGAACATACAGCCTCCCTAATTAATAGCCCTAAAGAAGGTCTAAGGCAACACTTTTGCAATAAAACAACTATTTCATAGGCATTTTTGTTCTAATTACAGAAATACAGTATTTACCTAAACATCCAAGACCTGACCTGTCTCAGACTATCGTCAATTTAAGAATTACACAGCATATAATCCAGGGAAGTCACTCAAACTTTTGTAGAATAAATTCATCTTAGCACTTCAAGCAGTAACATAAAATGATTTATGAGTATTGGTAACAACGTAGCTTTAAAAGCATAGATACCCTCAACTGGGAAAGCATTTTCAACAATATTGGGAAAACTGGATATCTACATACAAAAGAATGAAGTTGGATCCTCCCCTTAACCCATATACAAGAATTAACTCAAAATGGATTAAAGACCTAAACCTAAGAGCCAAAACTATAAAACTCTTAGAAGAAAAGCTTCATAGGCGCACCCTGGTGGAGTACAGGTTAGGTCAATCTCCTCCAAAGGACAGCAAGGCTATAGACCCCTGGGTGTGAGTCCCTGGTGAGGGAGGTGGGTGGGGATGGAGAACCACCAGTGTGAACAACTAAATAAAAATAAATACTTCTTCCTCCTCTCTCTTCCTGCCTGTCTGTCTACTTGCCTTCATTCCTGCCTGTGCCTTTTCTTTAAAAAAAAAAAACAAAACAAAACAAAGAAAAGCTTCATGACTGAACTTAACAATGATCTTTTGGCTGTATCATGAAAAGCAGGCCTCAAAAGCAAAAAATAGACAAATAGGCCTACATTAAACTTAAAAACCTTTGTTCACAGGACACAATAAAGAATTAAAAGGTAGCTTCTGTAATTGAAAAAAAAATTGCAAATCATATCTGATAAGGGTTTAATATCAGGAACATATTCTTTAATTCCTACAAGAAAAAAAATCAAACAATCTAATTTTAAAATAAGCAATGAATGGAGTTGAATACACACAGTTCTCCAAAGATGATAAGCAAATAACCAAGAAGTACATGAGGTATTCAACATCACTCATTGTAAGAGAAATGTAAATAAAAACCATGATGGGATATAACCTGACATCCATCAGGATGGCCACTATCAAAAGAATAGAAAATAAGTGTTGGTGAGGATGAAGAGAAATTAGAATCCTTGTGTACTATTAATGGGAGTATAAAACGGTGCAGCTACTATGGAAAACAGTATAGAAATTCCTCAAAAAATTAAAAATAGAATTACTATATGACTCAACAATCCCACTTCTGGATGTAAACCCAAAAGAGATGAAAATAGGATCTCAAAGAAATATTTGTACACTCATGTTCAACAGCATCATTCACAACAAGAAGTCAAAACAATGTAAATGTTCATTAACAGGGGAATGGACAAAGAAAATGCAGCACACACACAATGGAAGATTATTCAGTCGTTATAAAGAAGAAATCACAACACACATGATCCTTGAGGACACTATGATAAGTGAAATATGCAAATGACAAAAAGATAAATACTGTATGATCCCAGTTATACAAGGTTTCTAAAGCAGTTAATTCCTAAAGAAAGTAGAATGGTGGGTACCAGAAACAGGAGCGGGGCAGGAGTTGTTGCTTAACGGGTAAAGCTCTCCAATTCTGGAGAGCTGTTTCACAAAGTGAATGTGCTTAACAGTACTGAACTGTACACATGAAAATGGCTGAGAGGGATTTTTTTATTTATAATCTTATTGTATTTTCATGTCTAAAAGCACCATTAACCTTGAATATGAAAATTGAAGAAAAATAAATTGTATTAACATACTTTTCCCAAAAGAGTACATATGCCTAGGAAAACAACCCAAATGCCCCACCAACTAATGAATGGATTGACAAAAATGTGGTTGTCCATACAGCAGAATATTATATAGCCATCAAAAGGACAGAAATACTGATATATACTATTACATGGCTAAGACCTGAAAACATTACGTTAAGTAAAAGAAACCAGACACAGATGGGACACATTACATGATTCTGTTCTTAAGAAATGCCCAGAACAGGAAAACTCTTAGAGACAAAAAGTAGCTTAGGTGCGCCCTGGCGGAGCGGTGGTTCGGTCAATCACCTCCGAAGGAGTGCAGGCCACATACCACACATCCCTGGGTTCCAGTCCTTGGGGCAGGGGAACCAGTGTGAACAACTGACAATTTTAAAAAATGCTTCTTCCTCCTCTCCCTGTCTGTGCCTGCCTGAACATTTCCTTTTTATTTATTTGTTTTTTTAAAAAGCAGATTACCAGGAGCAAGGATTAGGGAAAGTAGAAAATGTCTGCCAGGAGTATGAGGTGTCTTCTGGGTGGTGGAAATGTTTTGGAAGTGGGTAATGGTTTAGGCTGCACAGCCCTGTGAACATACCAAAAGTTATCACAATGTGTATTTTCAAAAGGTGGATTTTATGGTATGTGAATTAAATCTTTATTTTTTAAACGTGCCTTAGAAAACCTATAGCTTAATTTTGATCTGCTTATCCTAGAATTCCTTTTATTTTTGCCATCATCATTCAGTTAATCACTAAAGTCAGTGACCCAGAGTCTGGCTGTAGTGGTCATTTATGGTTTGCCCTGCAAATCTCAAGGGTGCTGCAGTGTACCCTCAGCTGTAATGAGGGCTGCCATATTCTTTCTGGCTCCTCCCCCAGCCACAGTTGATTGGCCCAAATTGAACCTCTGGGCCACGCTGGGCCAATCACAGTGCCACCACCTCCTGGGCCCCACTGATTGGTCAGAGGAGCAGCTTGTCATCCAAGCCAGTGATCCCTGAGATTTTTCCCTAGAAAGACAGATTCACTTCCCTTTCTGGAGGCAAAGTTGTGACATGTGATGGATAGGAGCTGCCAGTTAGCACGTCTCCCACAGCACAGATGAAGCTGACGTGAGACGGTGAAGTGGATCTTCCTCAGCACTCAGACCCCTGGTTCAGCTTCTTCCTGTGAGCTGAGAAAACTGAGTCTGCCAGTTTTCCTATGTTTGTACAAGTTGGAGCTCTGCTTTGCAAGTGACCAGTACACTCCCCGATGTACTGAATCAACGCCCATCTGAAAACTGCCTCGCCTGCCCTTCTGCAACAGCCTTCTCCTTGGAGTCCCTGTCTCTTGGCTCCACTCCCTTATCCCAGCTAGGGGTGCACTCACAATGACTTATCTAACCACAAATAGTGGCCCTGCACCTCTCGATTAAAACACAACTGGCTTGCCAATCACTGATGATAAAGCACTCACTATTTTCGTCTACAGACCACAATCTGCTCCCTACCTCCCTCTCCAGCTGCATTTCTCGCCAACCCCCACTTGCCATTCAAGCAATCCGACACTGAGGAGCTTTGACAAAGGCTGGCTTTTCTGCCTGAGTTACTCTACTTCCTCTACAAATCTGTAAAATAGCTACTTCTTCATTCTCCTGTTCAAACATCATCTCCTTTGGGAAAGCTACCGCCCTGCTAAGCATGGTCTTTCCTGTATGTTATTTTCATAAGAACTAGAGGTCACCCAGTTGTCTACCCACATTCCCTGGCCTGACTTCCCACTGCCAGCATTTGTGCTTCTTGACCTGACTGCTTCCTTCCAGCAGCTGCTGGCCCAGCCAGGCCCACCCACAGGGTAGGCTAGAAAGTGCTTAGGGATTAATGCCCAAGCATACCCATTCAAGCAATGGTCAACCAATGACAGAGAGGCTTGCTGCTGAAGACCGCCACCCCTCCCCACCCCCAGCTCTATCGCAGGGACAGGGATAACTGACTTGTGCCTGCTCTATTTTGGATTCCTAGGGTTACCCAGTAAAGCTCCACCTTGGCTGAGTGCAAACTGGCTTGGTAACTTTCCTTTTGCTTGTTGCCATTCCTTCCTTACCTCATTTTTCTTTACCTGTCAGACTACTGACAGTTAAATCCTTTCTTGGGGTCTGTTTCCAAGGCAAAAATAACATTTAGCAATTCCAAGGTGTATACTGTGTGCCAGATCCTATTCTAAACACTCAACCTTGAGAACACCCAGTAAGATACACCAACATTCAGATAAGGGTATACTGAGGCATTCATTATAAGGTTAAGAAACCTACCCAAGGGTGCAGAGCTAGTGAGTAAATGAAGTATTACTCACATTCTATTGCAACCATCTGTGATTGTGTCTCTCTTCTTCACTGGAGCATGATCCTCTCAAGGGAGACACATTTTTATTTTTTATCTTTCTCAATAGCCCCTGCATTTAGCACAGAGCCAGTCATGGAGCAGATGCTCCAGAGAGGCAGATTTTGAAAAGTGCCTGCACTCTGATACCCAAACATTCTGTGTTTTCCACGTGTCTGTGTCTTTTCTCAAACAGGAGCCCCGAGACACCTTTTCTGCATCTCCCTCTTACACTTGTCTGTTCCTTCCCGCTTCTCACCACCGTAATTCTTGATCCTGCCTCTGGCAGCCAAAATGTGTTCTGTGAGTCAAGGCAGACGTCAGACAGCTTGTGACCCCTCTAATATCTAGTAAACAAACTCAATTGCTCAGACATTGATTAGTGCACCTCTGCCAAGCTGTTATTTATGTACTTATTTTAATACGGAACATCTGTCTTCTTCCCTGTACCCTCCACTGACTCAGTTCTCTCCTAGCCTATATGCGTCCCCTAACACTGTCTCTCCCCCGCCACCACTCTGCTTTCCACCAACTGTTACAACCTCCAGCCACTTTGTCTACATTCTGACTGCCTCTTCTGCATTTTCCACTCCATCTTTATCTGGATTTTAGGGGGTTTCACATCTCTATAACATAGAAGGGCTTCCAGAGGTGCCATTTATGCCAAGTCTGAAAGTTTAAGCGGGCTTTCAACAAGAGTTCAAACACCCTCTGTCCTGCACTGACTTCAGACTTCATGCTGACCATCTGTACACCTCCTGCAGGCACTTGCTTCCTTCGTGCATTCTCCTCTCAATCAGCTGCGATCAGCAGCAGGCTCCTACACTACCCCAAAACTAGTGATCTTGACTAGTTCTAATCTTTCTACTTCCAAGCACAAGAACCCCAACCTAAGCCAGGCTGATACCTTCCTATCTTACCTTTTTCACTGCAGTCTCTCCCCATGCTGAGCACTGATCACACACTCCCTTGTGCTGGGGTGGCTACTGCCTCAGGAATAAAAGCTCACCTCCACATCACAGCACCCATGCCATCTTCAGTCTCTTCCTGACCTGTCTTCCCACCTTCTCTCACGCTACTTCACCTCGAGACACTAAAATCCACCTGACCCAACTCAACCCAACGCCAGGGGCGCAGTCTTTTCCATCTCAGGAGATTTGCCCCATGTGATGAGCCTCACCCCACACCTGAAAGCCTCCTCAGATGGCGAGGACATGATGAAAACAAGTTCTGCTACCTGAGCTGATTTGCAGGCAAGCATCCTGGTGTCAGTGGGGCTGACAGCAGGGACTAAGCACCCTGTTCTCAAAATGCCCAAAGTAAAACTCAGTTTCCACTTCAATTTTAAGTTCACTGCATTGATCGGTTTTTTTGTTTTGTTTTGCTGTTGTTGTTTTAGTTTCAAATGACCGACCAAACTGAAAAAAGTGTAACCAAAGGGGAACTCGTGGCCCCCTGCAGCCAGGAAGCCCAGGCACAGTGGTAGCTTCAGGCCCAGGGGGCACAGGTGGATCGGGATTCAAGTCGTCTCTTCAGCGCTGGGTCCCTCTTCCTTTCCAGCTCTACTTTCCCCTCTGGCTGCAGTCTTAAGCAGGTGAGTTCCACATCGCAGGAAACCAAGATTCACAACTAATAGAAAAAGAGTGTCTTTACCCACAGCGGCCATCTGAGTCACTCTGGGGAAAGATGGACTCTGCTGGTACCATCCGTCTAGCGAAACCAGTATTTTGGGCAATGGAAGATAGTGATGAGACAAAAGTTGGGATGCAGAGCAAAGCGGGTGTTTCTCCCCGCACCCCTCCTCTCTGGTTCAGCATCCCGGGTGGCAGCTGCTTCCTCTCCAGGGCCCCTCTGTCTCTGCTTCCAGCTCTTGCTAAGCAGCCTTGCTTGCTTCCCATCAAAGCTCCTGGATTCTGTTAGCGTCACCTCCCTGTGCTGATCCTCCAGCCCAGAGCGACCAGAGCAGCCTGGCTCCTCGCTGGTCACCGCACTGTCCCCTGCTTGACATCTCGCGTTCGCCATCACCTAGGTAACTCACTCTCTGACGAGTCTCAGTTTCAAATGCTCACCATGGTTTGTATTCCCAGATCGGGCCACAGCTGATCTAGAACTAGACAAAGAATCAGAAAGATCTAGAAAGAAAACGTGGTGAAAACAGTATCGAGAGGGAGCAGCCACTGCCACCGTGCTGTGGAACAGGCACTCCGCATGCTCACACGTGGCAGGCCATCTTCTGACCCGAAGGGCAGGTACCTGTGCCAGCAGACTCAGAGGTTAAACAGGTGTCTCTTACCAAGATTATAAGTGGTAGAGCTGGGATTCAAATCCAGACCAGCTGGCTCCAGAGGGCACACTCGAAAACACAAAGCCAATTAAGGAGTTTTTCAAGCAGAGGGCACCGTGCTCCCTGTCGGAGGTCCGGTGAGCTAAGGCCCGGGCAGCATCTAGTGGGTTTAGCAATAAGGAAGCCATGAGGGACCTTGAACAGTAAAGTTGGAAACCAGGCAGGAGTAGGCTGGAGAGTGAGCCAGAGGTTACGAAGTCAGGACAAGAGCAGAAAACCTTTCAAAATGTTCGGCTGGGAAGAGGAGTCACAAAATAGAGCAGGAGATGGAAGAGAAGGTAGCTGGCCAGCAGTTCTCTCTATTCCTGCTTTGTTTAGAAGTGAGAGCAACCTGGGCGTGTTTACATACTGATGGGAATGAGCTGGTGGAGAGTCTGAGGACACAGCAGTGAGGCAAGAAGACGAGAACAGGGTCTCCGAGAGGCCTGTGGTCCAGCATAGGTCTAGACTCTCTTCTCCTGCAATAGGGGCAAGAAAGGAAGGCTCTAAAGTGGGGTCATTTTGCAGTTTGGTGAAAGGTAGTTCTCTCACGGAGGCTTCTGTCTTCTCTAAGGCAGAAGGTGACACCGTTGGCAGAATGACAGGAGACAGAAAGGGGAGAAGGTATGGGAAGCAGAGAAGAGCTTAAGCTCAGCCGGAGTGCAGAACAGAGTCCACTGCGGAAAGAAAGGCGACCGAGAATGCTTTTGGAATCTGTGGCTTTACATTGGCAGCAATTCTTAAGGAGTCCTTGCACCCTAAGTTTAGCCAAAGACACGAATGAATGAGCCAGGCTGTGTCTAAAAGGAGAGCAAGGGGATTGAGTACAGTGACAGAAGCAATGTAATGTGGGATGGAAGGAGGTAAGTGACACAGACAGCAGGTGTAAGTCAAACACATAAGTCAACACATAAGTCAAACCATGTCCTCCAGTTCACTTATTAGTGAGTGGGGATAGGGAGTAAGGCAGGAGAAGATGCAATCTGATGAGGCAGAGAGAGCTGGACTGGTTCTGGGTTTTATGCAAGGGTGTGGCCGGGGAGAGAGGCAGCTGAACTGGGTGGAGGGAAAAGGTGACTGTTGATAAGATCAAGAAGCTGATGGTTTTGGAGATCTGCACAGAACTCCCTGAGAGGAGGGTATGATTTGAGAAGATAGTAAGTTAGGAGGTCTGAAGATGTCACTGAGTTAAGTGTGAAACAGGGAAGTTGGAAAATGACAGGGAATGAAAAACTAATGAAAGGTCTGATAGGACACCTGTTATTTGTTTGTCCAACATTCATTTGTTCCTCCTCCTTCTGAGTAACTGCATCCTGATTTTGCTTTGGGAACTATGTCCTTCTTCCCCAGACACACTGGGGGTTTCCAAAATACCAGGAATACTCTGTCTTAATCGGGGGGGGGGGGGGCGTGGGGGGTAGGCACACGAGTGTTCATTTTATGATTCTTTAAACTACATAGATACATGTTACTCTTTATTCTATGCAAATATATTTAATATACTTTATATATGTATGTATGTATGTGTGTGTGTGTGTCTCACAGTTAAAACAAGCACAGCCTGCCTTTCTCCACACTCCAAAGGCAAGCACCTGATCCAAGTCTGAGCAACTGTAGCTGCGGAGATGGGTTTCGGCACCTGACCCAGTTTAAGCCCATGAGACACCAGCCCAGAGCTTTCGCAGAAACTGTCAGGAGGGAGGCGCTCGCCCTCTTTTTGCTGGAGTTGTGGAGCTAGTTTGTGGAATACATCCCTTCACTAATTTGAGAACAAAATACACAGAGAATAAAGTAGAGTCAAGAGACAGAAAGTGACGGATTCCCAAGAGCTTTTGAGCACATAGGTCCAGCCTTTTCCTGAAGCCAAGAGAACCTGGGGCTTTCCAACAACATGAACTAGACTTTTCTTCTTCAGCAAGCTTGCATTCAGTTTATGTCCTTTTAACTAAAAAGAAACTTAATTCGGTGGAACGGGCAAATAAAGGATTCTCAATTCAACAGCCTGTGTGAGCCTCTTCAACACATAAGTCAAACCATGCCCTCCAGTTCTGTTCAAAACCCGACAATGGCACTAGAAGCAAAGGCCAGAGTTCCCCGGAGAGCATACCCAGCCCTCCACAGCCTGGCCCCCTCCCCTGGGTGTCCTGGGCCAACCACTCCCCAGGGCTCACCCTCTGCGGAACACTGGCCTCTGGCTATTCTGACACTCCAGGCATGTGCTTCAGGCCTCAGCTTTGTTCCCTCCACCAGAACATTCCAATATCCCTCACTCCCTCACCACCTTCAAGTCTCTGCTCAGATTCCCACCTTCCCATAAGCCCTACTTGAACCCCCTCCCCACAAACAGCAATTCTGAACCTGCTCCTCCTGCCCTACTTTTTCCTGTTTTCCAAAGCATTTATTACATGTTATCGTAGAAACTAAGGAAAATGTCCCAAGTGAAGGCAGTCTTCAAATATTTTTTTCACCCCCAAATTCCTAGGACAGTGCCTGGCTCATATGAGGTCCTCAAAGACATGTTAAATGAAAAATAAAATGACATGAGTCTCAAATGAGTAGAGCTTAGTTTCTCAAAGGCAGTGGAGAGGACACTGACCCCTCCACACCCCATATCTGCTGATCTTAACGTAAGTGGTGTAGAGGAGGAAAAGACAGCTCCATTTGAAGAATTCAGGGGAAGCAGTGACCTAAGGAGGAGGAAGAGATGAAAGAGTCCAGTGAACAAGCTAAGGATGTGGCAAGAGATGTTAACCACAACTGGGTTTGGAGTTAAGTTTTGGGGGCACAGGAGAGCTAAAGGGTGAGTCAGGGGAGAAGCAGCCTGCAGCGGTTAACAGAGGAAAGAGAAAAAGAGATGAGCCAAGTAGCTTATTTGCATTTTCAGGTGGATACAAGGATATAGTAATCAGTATCTCCTGGTAGCTCAAGTGTTAAGTCTGTGGCTGGGCCAGGGTTCACGGCCCGGGTTTGGGGGGAAAACCCAAATGAACAACTAAAGAAATAAATAAAAGTGCTTCTGGAGTGCCCCAGTGGAGTAGCAGTTAGGTCCACTGCCTCTGACCAAGAACACAGTCCACATACATCCCTTGGACCTGGGTTCAAGTCCTGGGGTGGGGGGCGGGCGGCAGGGGGAAACAACCAAGATGAGCAACTAAATAAAAATTTCAAATGGAATGCTTTTTCCTCCTGTCTCTTGCTGCCTGCCTGCCTGCCTGCTCACCTTTATTCCTGCCTGTAACTTTCCTTTAAAAAAAAAAAGAAAGAAAGGTTTTTCCCTCTTTTCTCTCCTCTCTCTGCCTCCCTACATATCTTCATTCCTGCCTGCTTCCTTCCTCTTTGGGTTAAAAAAAAAAAACAAAAACGGATATAGTGATAGGTCTGGTGAGTTTAGCTGGCATCAAAAGAATTAGACCTAGCAGCCCTCAGCAGATAGAAAGGATTCTTCCCATCCCACCATGGTTTGAATTATTTTAGAAATTGGTGGGTGAAAAGGCCATCCTATCTGGCCTTTCTCTCCCACCCAGAATCCTCAGAGACCACTCAGAAGGGTCAGCTGGGCAAGATACAAGGCTTCTCTGTTCATGGCAATGTCCTGGGCTCACAGAAAGGAACCCCTCTCTATAACATAATATGTAGTATAATGCCATAAGCAGCCTGTCAAACTCATCCTCCAGGCCCAGAAAGGACTTTGAATCAGGCATCCGGGACCACAACCCCAATGACCAAGAAAACGGGATTCTCTTCAAAGACGGATCAAAGCATTCAACTTTCCTATCTGCCCTTCGAAAGACTCATGCACCTGAGCAAGAGAATGCAGGGCAAAGAGAAGGCTGCCTTCCACTGGTCCTGACTCACCTCTGCTGCTTGCTAGCTTTAATTGATAGAAATTTCTCAGAGTTATGAAAACATACGTGTATGCCAAGACTCAAGGCAAATGTTACTTCCAGTCAGAGAAAGAAATTACATTGCTCAGCCTCTAAGGAAAAGTGGCTTACTATTAATCAGGCCCTTGGGAATAATGTCATTTTGATGTTCCTAGAAGCTGTAAGGAGACTTATTAAATATTCAGTAACAATAATACCTTCTGGTGCACTCTGGTGGAGGAGTGGTTTGGTCACACGCCTCCAGCCGAAGCATAGTCCACATACATCCCAGGGATCTGGGTTTGTGTCCCAGGTCAGGGAGAACAACCAAGATGTATAACTAAATAAAAATAAAGTGCTTCCTCCTCTCTTCTCATCCTGCCTGTCTGCCTCTGCTCACCTTTATGAAATAACAATAATGCTTCAAGACGGTCTCTCTCACGCAATTGTCCGTCAAGGAAGCCAAGTGTAATTAGATTTGGGCCTGATTTCCTTCCCACTATCTAGATGTTGGTGGCATAGGGCACTTGTCCTCCCAGTACTTAATAAAATGCCCACACTTCTGACCGGTATCCTCCAAGAACAGATCATTAAACATATACAGTAAGTTCTCCCCTGACATCATTAATAGGTTCTGAGAAATTACAAACTTTAAGCAAAATGATGTATAAAGAAACCAGGTCTTTGAATAACAAGTCAATGCTGGCTGAAATTTTTCTTTTGTGTCAATGTTGGAATGAACGATGGTTTTTGAGGTCCTGCTGTATTTAAAACAGCCATGTGGAGCAGCCAGCCTCCCAGGTGACCCCAGTGACCCTGCCTCCTAGTATTCACACCCTGTTCCCAAGCTGGATCAGCTGTGGTCTGTGTGACCAACAGAATATGGCAGAGTATGCCACCTCCAAGAATGGATTGCACAAGGCTGTGGCTTGCGTCTTGGGATCTTTCACTCTCTTGGCTCACTTGCTCTGGGGGAACCCAGCTGCCCTGTCAAGTATCCCTGGTAAGACCTGCCAACAAGGGAGTGAAGGAGTGAGCTTGGAAATGCTCCTCCCCCAACCCAGTCTTCAGAGGCCTGTAACCCCTTGACGGCAACCTTCCCCAAAAGACCTACAACCCCCCAGCTGAGCCTGTCCCAGATGGCCGACGCACAGACCCAGTTGTTAGATTTGGTAATAATTTGTCACACAGCAATAGATAAGTCATTCACTATCCTACACAGACCTGAGGAGGAAATCAGCTTTAACCTCAGTTCCTATCATGCACGCACCCAAGAGCAACTTCTCTGTCCAGAAGAATAAAATTAGTCATTCAACAAGTATTTACTGAATGTCAAATGCGGGCCAGATATTGCCAAGTGATGTAAGACTTCGGATAGTTTATATTCTGCTATAAAATAAAGAGAATTAACCAATAAGAGACCCACATCCCCCTCAAGCTGCTCTGCCAGTTGGCTGCATGAGCTTTTAAGTCTTGCTACTGATGATTTACACCTCCCTCCCCACTCTGCTTTCACACACCCACTCGGGAAGGCACACAAGTCCCACTCCCCTGGCTATTCTGAATGCTCGGTGCAGCCACACTCGTGTTGACTGTGCCACATTCCCTTCCAACAAAGGGGGAAATATAGGTCCCATGATTCCATTAAGTACTGGGACAAGGAATTTACCTACTATTTTACGAGTAGGAGGCAATCTCCTTAAAAACAATACTAATTTCTGCAGTTAGTGACTCAGAGGCAATCCCAGTGCCGGCACAATCACGGCTCAAGTCTTGGTCACCGCTGAAATGGCGAAGAGAGGGAGGGGATGCTGCCCCTTACCTTTGACGGGTCTCTCCCGTCTCTCAAAGCCGCAGGAGGGTTATGGGGCTCTAAGAAATCAAGAGCCTCCCGGCGCACAAAGAAGGTCAAAGGGCGATCTTGGCTTTCCATCAACCACAAAACCAGCCTCAGCAAACCTAAGCAGTGTGGGAGGCCGTCAGAGGTGAACGAGGCCCCAGACAGAAAACCACAGCGAGACTCTCCTCCCGCCGCCAGCTGGGGTCTGAGTCAGGTGACTCCTGCAGGCACACAGCAAACCTAAACAAAGATCACTCCCCACAGGACAGCCGAGGGAAGAAGATGACTCTGGCAGTAAGACCAAGGCTGCCCAGTCCCACCACGGAAACCATTAACTCTTGCTTCTGTGCAGTCCCAGGAACCTGGAGAAGCCACAAGTGACTCGGCAGCTCAGCCTTCGGGGATGCACCTGAAGGAACTCGGGACCCCGTCCCAGGACAGGGGCGCCGAGAGCTGCACACACGCCCCCAGCCCCAGCGCGCAGGCGGGACCCCTCCCCACCAGCTGTCACCGGCGCTTGCGACCCGTCACAGCCAGTCAAGCCTGGCCCCTCCGCTGGCTCCCCTTGCAGCTGCGACCCCGCGGGGGCGGCAGAGACGAGAAGCTTCTGCCGAAGTCTACGGGGGCGAGGGCACAACCACCCCCCGGGAAGGGGGTGCCAGAGGGGGCGCCGCCCGTGCCCAGAGAGGCTCCAGATCCACCACCATCCCCCTTGGGCGCAAAATGAGCCTCCCTCTCCCCAGCGCCGCGCGCCCCCACCTTGTCGCCGAAGCTGCGGGTCATTAGCAGGTCCGGGCTCGGCGTGCTGTCCCCGCCCACGGCCTCCTCGCTGCTGGACCCCGCCAGCGGGTGCGGCAGGTCGCGCAGGGAGTGGGGCCCCGTGGACGGCAGGGCCTTGGGGGGCCCACCCGACATGGCGCGCACCGCTCGGGTCGCGCCGCCGCCGCTTCTTCCTGCTGCCCGCCGCGGCGGGCTCCTCCAGCGCCCGAGCCGAGGCCCCGCTCGCCGCAGCGCGCTCGGAGGCCCCGCACCGGCCAGCTGGGAGCCGCCGCCGCCGCCGCCGCCGCCGCCACCGGCTGCAGGCTGCCCGGGCAGGGCTGGGCTGTGAGCTCCCCGCCGCGCGCCCCAGCTCTGCGCCCGAGCCCGCCGCGCGTCTGCTGGCACCTTGGCCCCGGCGCCCAGCCCGCAGCGCCACGCCGCCCAGCCCGCTCTCGCCCCGCCCCGCGGCGCCGCGGCCGCCCGGAGGAGGCGGGGGGCGGGAGGAGGGAGACGGCGGCTCCGCCCCCGCCCGCCGCCGGCCGCCCGCCGCCCCGCAGGAAGTGCGCCCTCTGCGCTCCGCCGCTGTCCGCCGAGTGTCCAACCTCGCCTGGGAGAGGCCGCCCGGTGGAGGCTGCGCACTGTGCCCAGAGCAGATGTTTAACGGAAATCACAGGTGTAAAAAGACGTTGGAGGATTCCGTTCATTCCACCCGCGTTGACTGATGCGCCCACGGGCAGCCACACTTAGGGACTTGGGGCCACGCAAGTGAGTCGGGCTCTCTGGCCTCTAAAATAACCCCGACTGGAAGGAATTACCACGCTTGCCGGGCGAATAACAGAAAAGGCTATGAGACTCGAAAGGGCTGGAGCACATCGGGTGGGGACTCGAAAGAGGCAGGGTGGGGTTCCTTAAACGCATATTGAGATCTCCATGTCATCAGGCTTCTGCAGTTAAACCAGGTTTATGGCAGATTAAATCTCAGCAGCGTGAGCATCTGTAAATTAGAGGGCGTGCACTAATGATATATGACTCTTAAGCTCACACCTGGACTAAAGTGCCTTTTGCAAGAGCCTTGAGATTCGGGTTATTTTTCATGCTTTGGGGCTTCCTTCCCAGGCTGTGGCTGAACTAGAGTCTCAGCTCTACTTGGTAAGAGAGGGAAGATCGGCCAGCGTTACTTCCGGCTACTTGGGGGTAGAAGTTCACCGTTTTTTCCACCTTACCTGTTTCTGCAGCTTCTGCGCTCAGGGCCAAGTTAGTAGAGGTCATCAGTCGGTACAAGAACAGATTAAACAGCCACGCAGTGGGAGGAGGGGCGGATTTTCCCGTCTAGTCCTAGCGCCTTTAGGTTTGTTAAGTGTCCCCTAACATGTGATGTTAAATAAGCTGGAATTCTCTATGGTCTCCACTTCGCTTTTATCTAGAAACAGATGAAACCTCAACAGGAGAATAAAATTGACCCCAAATATTCAAATATTCAGAATTTCGCTGAGCCTTACAGACCTTCCCTGCTTTCCTCTGGTGGTATTCCTTGGACTTTAGCCCTCAAGTTCTCTTCTCTCCCCAGTGAGTCTGCCTTGATTAGGGCATATGGGCTACAGAGGGCCATGGGAATTTTAAAAGCTGCATCTTCCTCACAGGAACGCCAATATCTGGTCTTCTTGGAAGTGGTTGAAATTAATACTTTTATATACAAGGAATGCTTACAACAACTACAGACCCTACTGTATGTTATTCTGATTAGTATCAAAATAAATAGCATGGATGTAACTAAAAACGAGTGTTCTGTAGATGTATAACATAGCTATTATTGAATGCTCTCTGTTTAACAAACAGGACACCTATTGTAATAGGAATCTTATTCTGTTAAGACTCCACACAGCTTTCCCTTCAGGACACCAGGGAGGAGTGAAAAGAGATCCACATTTGAATTCCCACTTTGTCACTCTAAGTGGTTGACTGTGAGCAGTAATCTAACCGGATGAATTTGTTCCCTAATCTCAAATCGGAGAATAAGGAGCAAGCAATAATACTTACGCGGTGGGTGTAAGAGTTAATTCTCTGTGTAATATTCCCAGCAAAATGCTGACACAGAATAAATGCTGTCTGTATGTTAGTTCCTTTCCTTTCCCTCTTGGTCAGGTTTTCTCTACGATTTATTTATTTTAAGGAACGGTGCAGGCAGGAATGAAGGCGAGGAGGCAGACAGGCAGGAAGAGAGAGGAGGAAGAAGCATTTTATTTTATTTCCATTTTAGTTGTTCACACTGGTTATTATCCTCCCAGACCTGGGAACTCGAACCCAGGGGTATGTGGCCTGCATCCGTCAGAGGCAATGGACCTAACCACTGCTCCACCAGGGCGCGCCTCTACTATTCTCATGAAATCCCAATCACAAAGTTTTCCTTACTAAACATATTGCACTCCAAACTCCTCTGTTTGCTCAGTTTGGATCAGAGTACCATTTTTCTATGCTACCACCAAAACCCAAAACAAAACCCCAGGGCTCCTAAAAGGCCCTGTGAAACTATTTATTCCCAGCTTCCTGGTTGGTCAATGGCATCTGACCACAAGTGATCCAGAGGGCCATCATCAAAACAAAAGAAAGTGGGCTTCCATGGAAAATAGTCTGGTGTAAAGTTTCCACCACTCAAATTTAGCCCAGAGCCATTTCTTCATAGTCACCGTTTCCTGTTGTACTTCAGTCTTCTTTGTGGTGGGAAATGGTCACTGAAATAACGTGAAGTGTCCCGGAGTATCTAACTAAGCTACGAAAAGTATTTGTTTTTTTTTAAGCAGCATGCTGGTGAGGAGGACGTTTCTCTATCAGAGCAGAAGTTTGTAGTGCTGGTTGCAATTTGTGGAGAGAAGTTTAGACTGTGAGGGTGGAGCTCTCAGGAAGAATGCAGTAGGGTCCCAGAAGAGATGGCAGCAGAACCCCAAAACAGAACGAAATGCCACCAATGCCACCAGAATCCAAAAACGCTGTGTGGGGGCTGCCCACTGCAATAGGGAATCTTAGGCCTGGAGACTGGCAGCTTCCAGGAGACAGGGCCTTGTGACCCTGAATTCACTACATTTGCCAAGCTCGAATCCTGTCGACCTCACTTGCAAACCTATGGGGCTTTCCATGAGCACCCACACCTCAGTGTCACAACGAAGCCTTCTTTCTCTCTCTGCCCTGGTACAGCATGTGCTCAGGCCTTAGTCATGTTTGTGTTAGTTGCTTATCCGCTTCTGGTTTTCAATACAATCGTAGCTTTATTCTATACGGCACCCCAAACCCTGCCTCAAAATAACACCACCACTTCTGAAGTGGATGACCGATGAGAACAAAGGAGGTTTTCAAAGAGCATTTGGAGTGACATGAAGAAAGCCACAGAGGGCTGACTCAAACCAGAGGGGCAACTGAGAAGGCACTGTCATCAACAGAGGCAAAATTGTGTGGCCGATCTAATGCAGCCATCGATGTCCCAGGAAAAAGCAAAAGCCAGCAGGTCCACTTGAGGCCCCGATCTGAAGAGTTTTGCAAACGAGAAATTGGAACTTGCCCCAGAACCAGCAGAATGAATTTGTTAAAATGCACATTTGGAAACCCTGCCCAAAAGATACTGATTCTGACCAGGAACCTGCGTATTTTAACAACCTTCTAGGTGATCCTCATTTTGATACTGGCCTAAAGACTATTCTTTGAGAAATGCTGCTCTTATAGCTCTGCCCATTTTTCTAAACCATACATTGACATTCCAAGCCTTTTTTGTAAATAGCATGTTTAAGTGCTTACTTTAGAAAAATCTCCTTTTTGCTAAAAAAGCTGCTTAAGAGGCAAATTTATAAAATTGTATTATAGAGTCTTTTTAGTTTAAATTTGTATGGTTACTTTTATTACATATCTACCAGGTGCAACTTTAATGGTTATTTTTATTGAGCATCAATCTACACAGTGCTTAGAATTTGGGAGAAGAGCTCAGATGAACTAAATGATATTGACAGATTAATTTCATAGCTCTGATCTAACAACGGAGTAGATATTTTCCAGAACCCCCCAAATGTTTGACTCATCCTGCGGGCTCCTAGGCCTCATTGGATCCAAGAAATGTAATTATTGCTTCACCTGGGGGTGATGACTGCTCCCAAGCTTTCTTCACAGCAGGCTCTGGAGGTGGGAATGTGGAGGTGGATGTACTCTTTGTTGGTGGCTACCCAGTTTGCCCAGCCCACTATGGGCTGGAGAAGATACTCAGCTGACAGGTCCTAGAAGCCCTGGCACTGAGTCCAATTGGCAGTGAATTTTTGGATAGCATACAAAACCTACGTATTGGCTGTATGACCCATGGGAGTGTTGGTTCCGTCATGAGGGATAAGTGATCCCTAAAAGTTGTCTAGAAGATGAACATGCAGTCTCACATGGACCAACAGTTTTACTCCCAGAACACGACAGAAAATGCCTGTGTGTAGTCATCAAATGGTGGGTTCAGCAGCTGAAATAAAACCAACCCTTGGACACTTACAACAGCACAGGTTACCAAGAGGGAATGGGAGGAGGGGGCAGATGGTGGCAGAGCCCACTGGACAATGAAGAACAACACTTGGTGATTTGGTGGAGGGCAGGGTGTGTTGACATCTATCTAAGAAATGGGAAACCTGTGCATAGAAGTTATTTTAACGCGCAGAATAATTACTATAATTAATTTTTTTTTTAATTTTAAAAGGTGGGTTCAAGAATCTCCACATCAATGGAGATTTGTAATAGTTCCAACTAGAAACAAGTCATGTGACTATCAATAGTAGCATATTCCCACCATGGAATGTCGTACAGTAATGAGAATGAAGGAGCCACACGGTGGGTGAGTCTCACAAACATAACATTGAATGAAAGAATCCAGACACAAAAGAATATCTGCTTCATGATTCCAGTTTGTAGAAAGTTAAAAAATAGGCAAAATTAATAGATGGTGCCAGAGTGAGAATAGTGCTATCACCTTGGAGGGAGTTTCTAGGGTACTGATAATATTCTGGTTTGGTTTTGTTTTTCTTTAAAGCAAAGGTGCAGACAGCAATGATGGTGAGTAGGCAGGCAGGCAGGGAGAGAGAGAAGGAAGAAGCACTCTATTGTCATTCAGTTGTTCATCTTGGTTGTTCCTCCAGGTCCCAGGTCTTGAACCTGGATCCTTGGGATGTATGTGGATCACGTCCTGTGGTCTTATCCGCTAAGCCACCCCGGCATGCCTATACTATTCTGTTTCTTGATCTGGGGGCTGTTTCTTTGTAGAAATGTATCAAGCAGTCCATGTATAATTTGTGACCCTTGCATTGTGTGTCAATAAAAAAGGCATCTAGACTGTGACCCTCGCTCTGCAAGTGAGGAAGCTGGGATTCTGGAGACTAACTTGACTGAGGCCAGCTGGCTAGTGCTACTCCTAGTAGCTCCCTTCCATCTGGATGCTGCTGATGCACAGGTGGGTCTGGGAAAGTCAAAAGAGCTAAAGGAGTGAGTGTGTGTGTGGGGTGGGGGGGTACATGTCAGCAGCTATTAAATGCCTACCCATCCTTTTCACACTGCCTGTTACCCTGGCTCTCTCTCCACCCCTTCCAGTGCAGACTTGTGAGGAGGACCTGATGCTGCAGCAGCTGCAGCCATCTTGTGGCCACAATGAGTGGAGACATCCCCCACACCCCGGGGCTAGCTGAGTGGATGAATGGCAGAGCCAGTGTCTTTGAGCCACCGCAGTGAATGCCAGCCTTCTTAAGTAAAAAATAAACATCTCTAGGGTCTCAGGCAGTTTAACTGGGCTCCCTGCAGCTAAACTCATCCTTAAGGCTGCAGAGTAAGAGCAGGCAGGACAAAGCCTGAGAAATGTGGGTAGAAATGTGTGCAGTAGCCTCCCGCAACAGGTGTTCTCAAGAGGCAACCCCGCCCCCTAGGGGGTGAAAACTGAATGGGGCCGGAGGACAAAAAGTCTTAGATATTGCAGGCCCTCCAAAGCTCAACAGAGCCTGACATCTTATTCCTTAGTAGTTACTTCTTGTTAGTGACAAGTTAAACCTGATTAACTAATCACCCCACTACCAAGGAGCAGTGATGATTTGAAAAGTAAGGGCTGAGAATCACTGCTCAATGAAGAGAAAGGAAAAGCCCCAAAACATAAGAGGAACAGAGCTCCTGGCTTGCTAAGGCAGCTCCAGAGCCTTCCCCAAGCCTCTGAATTCCACAGGTTCTACCGCTGTTTTAGGTGCAGCCAGGCCTGCTCTGCCCAGCCCCTTCTCAGGCGCTTCGGGACCCAGGTATAAGGGGTTGTGCAGACTTGTTCTCAGCCAGAGGCAATGAGTCCGCATGCATGTCCTTCTTTGTAACCTCTGGACAAGATGGTGCTGGGAAAGAAGAAAAGCATACTCAGTACTCAGATTAGAGATCCAGGTGAGGTGATTTGAAGGACATCTCTCCTCACCCCCCCATTCCCTGCTATGTAATTATGATGGGGACTCAGGATTCTCTGATTGGCAGAGCAAGGAGACTTGCTTTTCCCTGCGCCCCTACTCAGAGCCCCCTTTGATATGGTCGTTAGCACACCACACCACTGGGAGATTCAGATTCAGATTCACGGACAAGAAAGGCTGCAGCGTCTTTTCCTTCCCACTGAGACGGAGGTGCGGGGCGGGAGCGGGTGGGGGCTTGGGTTTGTCAGGCAATAGAAGATGGTGGAAGGAATATCTTAACCTGCAGTTTCAGGTGGTACAGAAATCAAGATTGTGCAGAGCTGAGTAAATGAGCCAAGATCAGAAAACTAGGATAAACATTTGAACTGGACACTAGGTAAAGAGGTGAAGTGGTAAAAGCAAGTGTCAGTAGTCAAGAAAAGAGGTCAAAGAACTGGGAGCAACAGGTACCAGAAAATAATCCTCCTTCTGGCGTGTCCTGGTGGAGCCGCAGTTAGGTCCATTGCCACCAAATGAACAAGCCACATACCCCTGGGTTTGAGTCCCGGGTCTGGGATGAAACGACCAGCATGAACTAAAAAATTAATTAATTAAAATGTTTTTCCCTCTGCTCTCTCTTAAAAAGAAATTCCTGATAGTCTTGAGTAGCATCTTGGCGGGGCTGGGTTATGGGGCGAACGTTGATTCACAGTTAACCACTGTGCTTGCTGGAAGGGGACGTATGAAGTGGCCAGGACGGCCTGAATCAACTGTTCAGCTGTCTGGAAGGCCTCTCTGAGCCAGCTGAGGAATTTTAGACAAGGAAATGACTTTTCAAAATTCTTTTCTGATCCATCCACATGTTCAAATTAAGCACCAGTTTGCAGAGGCACCAGTTCCTTATTTCAGAAGGCAGAGTCCTTTTTTGGCCTAGATAAACTCTCAGGAAGGATATGGCTAGCAAAAATGTCTTTCCCTTCTTAATTCAAACACTTTAGTTTAGAATACTTTTAGATTTATAGAAAAGTTGCAGACTCCTTAATCATTATCTTCTGTCATACGTTTGCACAGCTAAGGACCCAACATTGATACATTACAATGAACTAAACTGCACACATGATTACATTTCACTAGTTTTTCCTCTAATGCTCTTCTGTTACAGAATCCCACCACATTCTATGTCCTAGTTGTATTGCTTAGCCTCATCTGGTCTGTGAGAAGTTCCTCAAACTTTGTGATGACCTGGATGATTTTGAAAAGTATGGATCAGGCATTTTATAGAAGGCCCCTGAATTTGGGTTTGTCTGGTGGTTTTTCTCCTGGTTAAACTGGAATTGGGGTTAGGGGAGAAAGACTGCAGACATGAGGTGCCGTTCTGCAGGTGTCACGTTATCCAGGTGCATGCTCTCAGTGTGGTTCATCATCGTGTTACCTTGAATACCTGGCACAGGTGGTGGCTGCCAGGTTTCTTCACTGTAGTCACCTCCCTCCCCCAGTTTCCCCACAGCAGTCTCTGCAAGCATGTTGCTAGGCACAATTTGCTCCCTTTTCGATGGTGTGTCAGAAGCCCATTTCAACTCTGTATGTGAAAGAGAAAGACATGTAGTCAAGGCAGGTCTCAAAGCACCATCTGAGCTGGCATGATGTGTACCAACCCTGCAGCACCCACGCAAGGGCTGGCTCAGTCTTTTGAGGGTGCTCCTCTGCCTGTGCCCACCCTTGGGCCTGGCCCTCATGGGTTTATCTCCCCCCAGGGCTGTTGAAATAGACTCCTCTCTCTCATTAGGTACAGTAATTTCTTCTCAAAATCTAATCAAGAAGTGGGGCTCTACTTCATTAGTGACTACAAAAGGATTAAGAATGAACACATTCCAGATGCATTAAAGGTGTAAAAGTAAAAATAAAGTGAGCAGAGTATTTAATTTTGGAGGGAATGGAGATCGTAAACCACAATGGAAAAGTGGAAACCTAGAAGCTTTCAAAGAAAAGAGATATTTGACTATAGGAAAAACAAGGAAATTTTATATTTAAAAATACCATATACAAAAGACACATTGTGATAGAGAATTGGGAATGATAGCTAAAAGGTACAGAATTTATTTTGGAGGTGCTGAAATGTTCTAAAATTGACTGGGGAAATGGTGCACAGCTCCATGAATGTAGTAAAAATCATTGAATTGTGTACTTTAAATGGGTGAATAGATGGATGGATGTTAATTAATTTGATACACTAATCATTTTGCAATGTATACAGATACCAAAACATCACATTTACACCTTTAATATCTAGTTTTTATCTGTCAGTTAAGAAAGCTGAAAAAAATAATAGTAAATTGTATGGTATGTGAATTAGATCTCATAAAGCTATTATAAAAAAAGACACGATAATCTAGAGAAAATGATTTGGAATACAAGTGACCTTCTAGATACTAATATTTTCAGTAACCACAGTCCTTAAAATTAATTTTAAAAAATCAAAAAGACAAAAGAGTATGGATACTGGGTAAAGAATAGTTAATGAGAAAATACCAATGGCCAATATATATGTCAAAAAATATTTTATCACAAGAGTTCAATGAAATGTCAACAGACACAAAAATATACAATTTTATTAGCCAACACTGAAAGACCAAAAAATTATAATTAGGTGAAGACTTGCTTGCCAGGGCCTGATATATAAACAATTTGGAGGCTCTTTTCAAGAAAAAATACCTCAAAATTTCAAATATAAAATTTGGTATGAAGGTGAATGAATATTTATTTAAAATGGAAAATCTCCGTAAGTATAAGTTATTTCTCTTCATTTTTTCAATTGAGTTTAATATTTACTAAAGAAACAATCAAGTTTTGATGTGCCTTTGCAGAATAGCTATTTTATGATACCCATTGCACCTCGCCTATAATAGGATTTTTAACCCAAGAGGTCTGTAATTTATTTTGATTGGAAACTAGGATATATTTTTCTAGAATATACATTTTATAAAACATAAATATCACAAAAATTTAACCATTGACTGCCTTACACACCTCCACAATATTAATTTTCATAGTCTTTGATGCATATTCTTACAGAAATTTTTCATCTGACAACTATTTTGTAACTTACATAGCATGAATAGAAAAATAATGAAGTCAGTGCACCCTGGTGGAGCGGCAGTTAGGTCAGTCTCCTCCAAAGGAGCAAGTCACACACCCCTGGGTTTGAGTCCTGGGCCTGTGGGGGGAAACAACCAGAGTAAACAACTAAATAAAAATAAAATAAAGATGCCTCTAAAAAAATAATAATGAAGCCTTTAGCAGGCTGAATAAAACTGAATTTTTATTACTGATAATTTAGAAAAAGTTTCCGTAAGCTTCAAATTTATTGTTGCAAATGCCGAAACTGTGGCTTTCCACTAAACTGCTGTTTATAGTACTGCTACTGATTTTTGCCCTAAATATACAAGATCCTTATTTTGTTTCAGGTAAGTTCCAACAAATGTAATTATGACAATAGGAAGAATTTACTACAGACCAGCACCTGGATTTCAAACTTTTTCTCCCCGAGAAGTCTCATCCCTCTAGTGCCACGTGCCATTAAGACAAATTCATTTCACAAAGTGACTTCCCTGTATTTTCACAGGACTATACCTGAACCAAGCTGTCTGGCAATAATAACCCCACTCTGCACAGAACTAGTGAGCCTCAAATACATCCTGTTGAGCTTAGACAGATACATCTCGACTCGATATACAAAAATGCCTGCAGTAACTCCAAAGCCATGGAATCTGGGGAATTACTAAGGCTGTGGGCGGGGGGCGGGGGGAGATGGCATCAGAGTGGAAAGCACCGTTGTTTTAACTGGTTTTGGATAAAATAACTTACTTTTTCAAACCTTATACAAATACATGGACCTGTGAGCACATTGCTAAGTCTTCTCCCAAGACCCTGGGGGCAGAAGCCACATATGTTGAAGTAAAGGGCCCTGAAACTTAAACACATGAACTTCATAGCAAATCTGCCTCCCAGTCCACCACTAGAGAAGGTTCAGGAATTGGATGTGTGCTCTCAGGGTGAGCACAGATGCGCAGCACTATCAAAATAAAAGCACAGCACCTAAGGATAGATGTCAAGGATTTTTTTTTTTTTTTTTTTGCATCACTTTATAGAAGCAAAGAAGAAACTCCCTGCATATACATCACTAGGGAAGAGAGTAAACATGGTATGGTACATCCACACTGTAAGGTGCAGTAATAAAAAATAGAGTTTTTATGTATTGGGAAGTGTATGATAGGTTAAATTTAAAAAACAAATGGTAAAATAATATGAATAGTGAGATAATACTTTTGTAAAGAAAAACACCCTGCATATATAGATAGGTAGATGATCAATAGATAGTTATATGTGCATATGTTTATAAAAGAATAGGAAAAGCATAAAAGGATATGCATTTGACTGTTAAAAGTTTTTAACTTTGGGGTCGGGGTTAGGAAGGGGGTGCAGAACCGGGGCTTTTCAGTTTAAGATTGTCTTTCTATAACTTCATGTTGTTTATTCCACATTACAATGAATATTTTATAACTGAAATTTTCTGATAAGGAAAACATTTTAAATCAAAGCTGATAAAACATCTGCATTAAGCAGATTACTTGCAATAGTTTATAACCGGTGTAGCCACTTTGGAAAACAGTGTGGAGTTTCCTCAGTTTAGAAATAGAACTATTGTATAATCCAGCAATTCTATTACTAGGTATCTATTCAAAGAAAACACTAATTCAAAAAGATATAGGCACTCTTATGTTCACTGCAGCACTGCTTACAATAATAGCCAAGAAATGGAAACAACTGAAGTGCTTATCAACAGATGGCTGATAAAGAAGATGTGGCATATATATATATATACACTCAATGGAATACTTACTCAGGTACCAAAAGATGAAATCTCGCCATTTGCAACATTGTGGATGGAACTAGAGAGGATGTTGGTACCTGAAAAAAATCAGAAAAAGACAAATATTGGATGGTTTGACTCATATGGAATATAAAGTAAAAAAGTAAACAGACAAAGCAAAAACTTAGCCCTTAGACTCTGACTACTGAGCTGATTACCGGGGGGAAGGGCCAGGGGCCAACAGACAATGGTGGAAGATAATTAGAAATGGTGGTATAGTATCATATATTTGATGGAGTGAATCTACACACCTAAAATTTGAATAGTGTTCTAAGTCAATGTTACCTTAGTAGAAAACATATTTAAAATCATAATCATCTTACTTCTTTTCCAAAACTAAGCAATATTCTCTGTACAAGTCAACTTTTGCTTACCTTTCTTCATGAAAATGGTATAATTACAAGAAAAATTTGAAGAAATTTCCATTGTAACCCTGAAGTCCATAGCACTTAAAATAATTTTTAAAAACAACTTCTTGTGTATCTCTATTTAAAAAAAAAAAAAATGTTCTAGAGGAAAGGTGCAGGCAGGAATAAAGGCCAGCAAAGACATTTAGTTGTTCATCTTGGTTGTGCCCCCGGCCCCAGGACATGAACCTGGGACCTTGGGATGTATATGGACTGAGCCCAGCCTCTACTCCACCAGGGCACGCCATCCAATTATATTTATATGCCACTCAATAGCAACAGAGATAGTTTCCAGTCATAGTCCTAGACTTCCCCCTTTCCTCTGATTCACAGACATACTGCCTTTTATACTACCTCACTTGTATGAGATATATCTTGAGAAGTGGGTTAATAAGTAAGGTTGAATTTATGTCATTATTTGAGGTACACTACAGAAGTACTACAGAACCATTTCCATTTTAGAAAAAAAATTAATGTTCCTTATTAGAAAGCTTTTACACTACAGTATCATGCATCTCTTTGCTACTGACTGTATAGTATATAAATGTGTATTTTTAACTGGAGCTAGTATGTAGTCAGCATTTCATTTTGATCATGATCCTAAAAGTTTAATAGTCTGAATATAAAACATAGCATATTCTGAATCTACATGATCACTGCTTAGTTGACTAATAGCAATCAGTTCCCACATTTATACTTAAGATCAAGGAACTTCCAAATAGTTCAACTTAAATTTCCTTATACTAATGATGCAAGAACAGCAGCAGGCTTAACAGGATAAACCGGTGCCCAGGCAGGCCCATCTGGGCATTTGCGGGGCCCAGGGCAGGAGTGCAGATGATGGTTCACACACCATATGTCTAAATATTTAAAAGCTATAAATCACACTACCAAATATGTGTCAGGCAATGGCTCTGAAATGACAAAAAGTTGGCAAAATACCAAAGACAACTCGTTTAATTGTTTTTTCATGTCTGGGTGGTCTGTTGATATTTAATCTGAGTACTGAAAATATAAACAATTCATAAAATTTATTTTTCTTTAAGAGAAGTAAAAATAATTTTTTGCATTATTAGATTATATGATTTTCCACATAAATTGTGCTCCACCGATGTGTTAAAAGATAAAAGTGAGGCATATTAAAATGTTCAAAAGTTTATTGGCACAAAAAGCAATTCAAATCGAGCAGCACCAAACCGGAAGTTAGCAGGAAAATCCAACCACAGGAGCTGGGGAGAGGCTCTTATAGAGAAAGGACAGAAGCAAAGTAAGGAAATTATTAATAGGTTATAGCTTAAAACCTAGTTTGCTGTCTGTGACTGGTTGTCCTTCGGTTTCAATTTCATAACCTAGAGGCATTTAAAGGCTGAGAATTTGGTTTGCTTCTGTCAATCTAATGGGCTCCTCGTTTAATCAAACATGCCAAACTGGACAAATTTTCTTGAGTGGCTGTAGCACTTAGTAGTTTTTTTTTTTAAATAAACTTCATTTGGGAGAAAATGTGTTCTCTAGCAAGGACACAGCTAAATTGCCAATCAAATGTCTAAATTAATATTTGGATTCAGAAGTAAATAATGAAATTTGCATATCATATTAAACCACTGAAATAGGGATGCATAGGGGAGAAATTATCACAATCAGAATATATTTCAGTTTTATCATACATCTGTATTGTTTATAATGTAATTTCCACCAGCTCTTAAAGTAGTATTTAGAGTCATATGGCAAAGAAAAATCGGCATCATGCTTTACTCATGGTACATTAAACTAACATACATGCAAGAGCATAATATCAATAGTTTAATACTGCAGAAATGTTCTCAGCCGCCAGTGTAACTGTTGTGAATATTGTGCTAATTTATGCGCAACTCTAAGGTCACAGAGGAGAAGAATATAGTTTGTCAGCACTGAACAGAAGTAATTGCTGGTTATGCAAGAATTTATTGAGTTCATCTGATCTGAGAGGGAGCATTTGCAAGTTAATAATTGTTTTCCTCTTACCTAAGTACTTGGTTCAACTACTCCCAGCCCTAGAAAGCGCTGTGCATTTCTGACCTTGTAAAATAGGAAAAATATATATATCGGTTTCTGGTGCACCCCAAAAACCACACCTGACACAGGGCTTCTGAAACCCTTGTAAATTTCTAACTAAGAAGAGCATGAAAAGAATCTTTTGTTTCAATATTTGGTCTTTGACCCCAGCTCCTAAATCCTCCCCAGCATCCCTGGAGAGGAGCACCTTTTGTTCTAGTGAAGTGACTGAGCAGGCTCCCGGGTGGGAGCTGTCAACTGAAAGACTAGGCCATGATTAGAAGCTTGGAATTTTCCAGAGAGGAGAGGGGCTAGAAATGGAGTTAATGAGCTATTGTGTTTATTCAATGAAACCTCCACACAAGTCCCTACAGTGCAGGGTTTGAAGAGCTTCCTGGTTGGCAAATTCACATGCCAGGAGGGTAACACACCTCAACTCTACAGGGACAGGAGCTCTTGTGCTAGGGACCCTTTGGGCTTCATTCTATCTCTTCCTCTGTCTGTACATCTGTATTCTTTATCATATCCTTGAATAAACGAGTAAACATATTTTTTCCCTGAGCTGTTCTAGCAGACAAATATTGTGGGTGGTTTTATTAGAGTTGATTTAAAACTAACTTGAACTCAGAAAAGACCAAGTTCCTGGTCTTATTTTATCTTGTGATTTTTGCAAGATACACATTCTCTCTGCCTCTGTTTTGTTGGTGTAAGTAAACTATGTTACCTCCCCGACCCCACCACCAACCAACAAACAAACCACACCAATGCAAGACGAGAGAGACAGGCATGTTATTAATTCAATGCTATAGTCACATGTTTAGGTATTAGATGCTAAACACTGAGCCATAACTTTTCTTTAAAACAATGGGAATAATAACCTTTAAGAGATTACATTTACAGCACTTCTAATAGGATAACATTGGTGCAAAATTGTCTTGTATCAACCATCTCATCCCACATGGTGCCTTAGATGTAGAAAACACTCAGTAAAATGCTCCGCTAGTTACGAAAAAAAAGCAAATCACATAACAATACACACACACACACACACACACACACACACACACACAGAGTCATGGAGAGAGAGAGAGGGAAATTTCCCCCTACCCATGTCAGTTATTTTTGCTTCGTCTAGTAATTAAATTGAAACAAGACAGATTACTAGGAGGAAAACAATTAAATTTGTGCACACAGAAGCCCAGGAATACCGGACCTAGGAGATGAACAAAGCAATCAGATTATATTCTTTTTAGACAAAGAAACAATAAAATTGTGAGGAACTGACAAGACAAACTTTAGGTTTGGATATTACTAATTTCTTTTACGAGTCTGAATTTTTTTTTTAAGAGGAAAGAAGTCAGTGAGGCAGCAGGCAAGAAGGCAGCGAGAAGATAGATTACGAAGCATTTTATTTATTTAGTTGTTCATTTTAGCTGTGCCCCAGGTCCTAGGCCATCAACCCAGGTCCTTTAGGCTCTATGGAGACTGTGTGCCAGTCATGCGCTTAACCCCTTCACCATCAGGTATGCCTGAAATATTTCATTAAGTTGCAGCCCAGATAAAACAAGCCTCTCCAGTATTTGTTTCTCAAGTTCTTTCACAAGTCTGAGTAGGCCGTGAAAAGTACTGTATTCATTTCCTATGGTGGCTGTAATAAATGACCACAAACTTGGTGGCTTTAAACAACAGAATTTTTTTCCTCTCACAGTTTTGGAGACCAGTTTTGAAGTCTGAAAGCAGTTGACACTGAAATCAAGGTGTTGGCAAGGCCACACACCCTCTGCAGGGTGGAGGGGAGGGGAGAATGCTCCTTGTTTCTTTCAGCTCCTGAGCGCTACCAACATTCCTTGGCTTGTGCCTGCATCTCTCTCATCTCTGCCCCTGGGTCACACTGCCTTCTCTACTGCCTCAGCAAATCTCCCTCTGCCTTCTCTCTTTTTGTTTGTTTTACATTTTATTTAGGGAACATTACATTGTAACATTATATAGATTTAAAGTGTGCATCATTACAATTCAACATCTGTATAAAATACATAAAGTTTACCACCAACAGTCCAATTCTATCTTTCTCCACATAATTGATCCCTTTTAGTCAGTTTTCCCACTCCTCTTCCCTTGCCTTCTCTTAGGAGGACATTTGTGATTGTGCTTAGGGTCCACTCAGATAATTCAGAATAATCTCCCCACTTCAAGATCCTTAATTCAGTCATTTATACAAAGACTCTTTTAGTAACATTTATGGGTTCCAAGGATTAAGACATGCCTTTTAGTTACAATAGGAATACAATACTTTCCTAAAGTTGGAGATGAATAAAATTGTCTCGAAAATAATAAAAGAAAGGTACAAATTAATAAGGAGATATTAAGAATGCTGCAGTATTTGGAGCAAGCATAACTCAAATAAGAGTCCTTCAGCAAATTTATTAAATTTATAAATGGCACTGAGTCTGAAGAAGCTGTTAATGGCATTTGTGCAATGGTTTAAGAAAAGCAAATACCTTGAATTTTGACAAAGCAGTAATGATAAAAAGCATATTAGCTACACACAGTGAGAATCCAGAGAGCATTATTTCGATGAAAGGATTAGATGAGTGAAAAAAAGCAAAAGTGGGATTCTGGTCTGTACACCAAAAGCATCTTACAGGGAAGGACAAATCATTCAGGTTGTATTTTCATTAAATTTTATTGCAAAAATGAGCAAAGGGGCATATTTCAGCTTTAATTGGGTTTAAATTATAGATTAATCAGTAGTTGTGCTGTCTTAGCACACTTCCTAGGCAATAAAGTATACTGGAAAAACGGACCCTTAGAGGGGACCAAATTAGAAGAGATGACATGTGGCATTACAGTGCACTCAGGCTGCCAAACTCCAGGAGGGACTTAATACAGTTTCGGCACAGTCCACTGAAAACATCAGGGCTCAATCTATTTAATTAAAGAGACAAACCAGTGACAAAATAAAACTCTTAGTTGTGAAGGCAATCAATCTGGTAAATAAAACATTCCCAATCTATCCTCATCTAGTCTGTGGACTCCTTACTCCACCATTATTACAGACCATTCTACTTTCTGTCTCTAGGACTGTGACTACTGTAAGGACTTCACAGAAGTGGAAACACGCAGTATTCGTAACTAAGCTAGTTCACTTAGCATAATATCCTCAAGGTTAATGCATGCTGTAGTACATGTCAGAAATTTCTTCCTTGTTAAGGCTGAACAGTGTTTCATTTAATGTATATGCCCCATTTTGCTTATCCAATCATCCATCAATGGACACATGGGTTAGTTTCACCTCTTGAAATAGTGTTGCTATGAATACAAGTATACAAACATCCCTTTGAGCTCTGCTTTCAATTATTTTGCCTAAATACCCAGCAGTGGAATTGCTAGATCATATGGTAATTTTGTGTTTAATATTCTTTTCTTCCCCTGACCTGAGACTTGAACGCTTTTAACCACTAAACCACTAAACCATAAGGGTGCACCTCCGCTTTTAATTTTTTGAGTAACAATCATCCTGTTTTCCACAACTATCCATCTTATAGCCCATCAACAGAGCACAGGATCCCAATTTCTCTGCCAACACTTTTTATCGTATTTTCTGATTTTTGATAGTAGCCATCCATAAAGCGGTTACTCATTTAATTTATATTTCCTTGTTATAGATGACAGAAGTGAAGCACTAAGAGGTTAAACAAGGCCCTATAGTTTTAAATGTCAGAACTAGGATTTGAACCCAAGAAAACTGGGCCACTATCAACCAATATGTTAAAATTCTTCTGTGGCAGACATTCCAAAAATTCTCAAGGAGAAAATAGAGAGGTTCAAGAGCTTAGTAAAGGGCAAAACACTCAGCAGCAACTTAAATTGACCTTTTTTCCAGAAGCAATACCTAAACTCTGGGAGAAGCTGTTGCAGCATCCAGCGCATTAAGGATTTCAGTGGTTGGTATGCAATAAATGTTCTAGCTGAAAAAATAATGATCTTTCTCTTGATAATGTTCTCCAAATCCTGGGACACTGTGTGGAATTATTTTGTTGATTTTTCTCCTTAAGTAAGTTTTGTTCAAAATGTGCATTTGTAACTTAGACTGGGGTTGTCTTTTACCTGAATTTCTGTAAAACCCCAGAATATTTCAGTCATCATTTTTTTTTTGTCACACCAAGACTCGTCTTCTTAAATGTAAAAGGGTGCTGGCCTAGGGTCAAAATGCTCAATCGAGATTAAAGTAATCAGCAACAGCTGGTCTCAGAGGAATTTCTTTTTTTCCAGAGCAGAAACGAGTTGTGAGATTTAAGAACTTGGGCCTCGTGTGCCCTGGTGCAGATTGGTCAACAGCCTTCAGCCAAGAGCACAACAACCACATATCCCCGGGACCCCAGGTTCAAAACGTGGGGCTGGGATGAAAACCAAGATGAACAGATGAGCAACTCAATAGAATAAATGAAGGGTTCTTAAAAAAAAAAAAAAAAAAAGAAGCTGGACCTTTGTCCTTTGAAATTTAAATTGCTGTTTGACAGAGTAACTCAACATTTCTGAGTTTTATAAATCAAGAAATGGCAGAAACATGCACAGGAAGCACTTTGAAGGCACTCAATCAGTGCCTTCAGACACTTGGTATTATTATTATTATTGTAATCATGGAGCGAGGCACAACGAAATTTGCATCATCGATCCATTATTTTTAAGAACGTAAGTTCAAATTCTAGGAAAGCAGCATAACTGGAAAACAGGTGGCACACACATCAATACAGTTACATTTCAAAGTAAATACGTAGATCAATTGTGCTGGAGTCAGGCATCAGGTGCGTCTTTATAGTGTTCTGAGATCTGGCACAATCATTTCTTAAACACTGATTATTGCACAGCAGTAAAAACTTCTATATTTTATGCTTTTTAAAAAATAAATAATTGTATAAGCTATGAAAGAAAAATACCCCCGGGATTTGTGTGTGTCTGGACACACAACCTGAGATGGTTATTAAAGCTTAAAGCGGTATCTGTTATAAAACCAGTATTACTTCAATAAACATGTATTTGAAAAAACAAAACTGAAAAGCGAGTCCAGGCTCTGAAGACTCGCGCTCCGAACCTTGGCAGTAGCTGGCCCTCCGTCTCAGCCGAAGCGGATTCCCACGGTCGCAGGACTGGAGGAAACGTAATTTATCCACAAAACGCCCGGACGCAATAGCTACTCACGGTGCTAGGGACCCACCGGCCTCCGCTCCGCCCCTGTCTAGCCCAGCCTATTGTCTACGTCACTACACCCCGCCCACTACGGGCCCGCCTCCTTGGGGCCCCGCCCACAACGGTGTAGCCTGAGTCTCCCAGGAGTCTGTTTGGCTGCCACTCTTCGCGAGGGAAGTGGCGTCTGATCTAGGGCGGTTACAATACGAATCACCGCGAGCTGCGGCCTTGCGTCCACGCAGGAGGCAGGACTTCCGGTCTCGGGCGTGCAGCCGCCTGGAGGCGGAAGCACTGCGGGGGCGTGAAGGCTGGAGCGCTGCACGTTGGGCTCAGTTTGCTGGTCTCTAAGTGGTCGCGCCCACTTTGAGAGCTCGGTCAGACGGCCAGGCGGTCCCCGGCGCTCTCGCGTTCCCACTAAGTAAGACGGCGTCCGCGGTGAGTAGGACGTCCGGGCGGCTCCAGGGGATGGAGGTGTGTGGCCCTGGCGCTGCCGTCTTTGTAGCGAGAGGGCTGCGGCTCCCCACCTCCCGTGCCTCCCGAGGTTTCTCACTCCCGCCCTGCCTTCCCTCCCCTGCGGGACCCTTTTGAGACGCAGGTCGAGTCTTGTAATGTTTCCCTTCGCAGTCAAAATGGCCCTTTCTTCCTCCCTTCCCAACAGGCTTCGTTCGCCCTGCGGTCCTTTGTTCAATCCCTGTATCTTTTTGCTGCATCTGTTTCATTACTCTTTCCGGGCTCCCCTGAAGGCATCCCTCATCTTGCTCTCTTTCCACAGCACGGTTTATTCCTTTTCAGGTTTGCATTTGCTCAACTTTAAAGTAGGATTGCTTGAATGAGACTGTTTTCCTACCAGACGACTGGCTGCCTGAAGGCTGGAGGAGCTCCCCAACACCTAGCACAACAGTCCGGTTCGGAAACTAACAGCCCGAAGTGGTCTCACTAGCTTTGCGACCTTGAGCACAAATTCCCTATCTATAAAATGATGAATAAAATAATTTCAAACATCTTCAACAGTGTATGGTGCAAAGTATATATTCAATTTTTTAGGTTTATTTTTCTTCGTAGCTTTCAACCTATACAGTAAGGGAACCGAGAGGCATCATAGATGAGTGATTTTTCTTTCTGGCACTGATTGTATTGATATTATCAGTTGGTTGATACATTTGGTACTATTTTGGTAAATATAACTTAATGATGTATATTAAAGACAGTAATGCTAAATGTGGTATCAGCATTTGAAAGAATAAACAGCCTTAGCAACCTTCACTCTTTAAATGCTTGAGCGTTACAGGCTTGCAGAGCTTAAATTTGTCATTTAAGTCTGTGCTTTTCAGATGTATATTTCTGAAGAGATTAAGAAACTGCAAACGTTTCCTTCTGGGGCGCTAGATGTTTCTGGCAGCTTTTAGCTTGTTATTAAAATATGGTGTGTTTTACATGTGTGTACACATTTTTTACAGGTAAAGTACTGACCAGTTGCCACTGATCATTGTTGAAACAAAATAGAAAGATGGCAGCAAACCCTTCAGGACAAGGTAAGCCGCGATGGAATTTTATATTTATTAGGAACTTTTCCTCATATAGTAAATGTGTTGTAATAATTAGTATAGAGCAGTTAATGTAGCCAGAATAAAAATACAGCAAAGTAACGCCCCATATTTGAAGCAAGTGTACTATTGGATCAGATGTATAACATTCTTAATAGTTGTTTCTGTATTTTAATGAGTGTTAAGATTATTCATATTCTAAATCTTAGATTCCACTCTGACACGTGTTCTCCTGCTCTTTACTTGAAATCACAACTGTTTTAAAGACGCTACATTGTCATCAGGCATCATTCAAGCTCTTATCTTCATTTTTTCCTAATAACTTTGATACATATTTCACCTTTGTTAACAGCTTCTGTAAACCAAATCAGATTAGACACATTCTAAAGGAGTTTTATTTAAAAATGAGCTTTATGAAAGTAAAATTCAATCTCTACAAAGTATTACATCCCACTTTGTAAGTAGTTTCCTGCTTAAAAACTTGAGGCAGTCTTCTGTTTCCTTTCCATGTGAAGTCTGAACTCTTGTTTAGTATTTTTTTTTTTTTTTATCTCCACTCTGGTCTGTTTTGACTTTTTTTTTTATCTTAGTCTTGTCTTAAATTTCACATAAATAGTCATAAATTCTGAACTTGTTTGTGTCCTTCTTTCACTCACTGTACCATCTGTGAGACCGTATTGTGCATGTATTAATACATGTACAAAGTTCATTTTGTTTTATTTTGGAGTAGTAGTCCACTGTATGAACTTTCCACATTTTGTTTTTCATTCTCTTGTTTGGGGGTTTTGACATTGTCTCAATTTGGGCTCCTGTGACTGAAGCTTCTATGAATATCTGTTTATAATTACTCTTTTGATAAATGAATGTTTGTATCTCTTGGATAAACATATAGGAATGGAGGAGCTCTGCGTATAATGAGTTTTATGATGACTACCAAGCCTTTTTCCAAAGTTTTTATTATTATTATTATTATTATTATTATTATTATTATTATTATTTTACATTCCTCTAGCAAGGTATGTGAATTCTGGTTGCCCCACATAAGCATTTCAGTCTTTAATATTAGCCATTCTAGAAGATGAGAAGGGACATCCTACTTTTCTCTGATGACAAATACGGGACACTTTTTGAGTGTACAGATTGACCGTAGTGAATCTACCTTTATTCATGTTTAAGAGTCTGGATACAAGTCCTTTGTCACAAAATATTTTGCAACTGTTTTTTTCTAGTCTCTCTTGCCTTTTCATTTTCTTAATGGTGTTATTTTTATCCTGCATGCAATGTGTTGTTTTCTCTGACTGCTTTCAAGATTTTCTCTTTGTTCATGAGTTTCAGCAGTTAATGATATGCGTGAGGGGTATTTTGTTTTGTTTTTGCTTGAGGTTCGTTGTCTTCTTTGGATCTGTAAGTTGATACCTCTGTTCAAATTTGGGAAATTTTTACCTGTTCACATTTTTTTTCCCCTGGAACTGCAATTATGCATATATTAGGTTACTTGATATTGGCACACAGATATCCAAGGTTCTACTTATTTTTTCCTCATTGTTCTTTAGATTGAATGATTTCTGATGCTCTAACTGCAAGTTTAAGGATTGTTCTGCCATTTTCAATCTGCTGTTCAATCCAGTCAGCTTTTTATTTCTATGAATGTACTATAGCTCAAGAATTTGTGTTTGGTTCTTTTCTATAGTTCATGTTTTTGTGCTAAGGTGCCCCTTTTATTTATTATATGTCCTTTTTCCTTAAGTCTTTGAAAGTATTTATAAGTTTACGTTCTTACAACTGGTTGCATCAACTGGATCACCTTGAAGTTGTTTTCTGGTGATTGCATTTTTTTTTTTTTAATAGGAGTCGTATTTTCTTTTTTCTTCCTTTACTTAGTTATTTGTTATTGGATATTAAAAATGACCAGTACATTGTAGAGATTTTGGCTTCTATTCTACTCACCTGAGATGTGATTTTTGTTCCAGCAGAGCAGCTTGACTCACCTCAGACTCTAGACTCTTCTTACCTTGTGTTGGGCAGTAGCTGAAATCTCTACTCATTCTTTTGAACATCCAGCTGCTGCCCTTTTCCTGAACTCCCTGGGGTCTCTCCCATATTTCTGTAGTTTTTCAGTGAGCAAAACCTTTGTATGGATCTTATATGCATAGTTTGGGCTTTATTCCTACCTTTCCCTGTCAGGTTTCTCCCCTAAGTTTCTAGCTACTCGTCCAGACCTGAACTCTGTTCTCTGTTACCTCAAATCAGCAAGGTGAGGCTATCTAGCTATTTATGGATTGGAGAGTGCTTCAGACTAAATGCCACAGTTCTCAGATCTCACCAGTTATAGTTTCTGCCTGATTTTGGTCAGTTCTCTAATGCCTTTAAATAATGCATTTAATATTTTGTCCAGAATTTATCATTGTATTTGCAGCAGGATTGGTCGAAGTAAATACTCAGCCAGTACTAGAAGTGGGAAGCCCACTGAACCATTTTTTTAGTCTCTTAGTTACATTTAGAGCAAACTGAAGGTTACGTGAATTTTAAGGAAATGCAAAATTGTTAAAAGCTAGCAGTGGTAATGGATTGCCAGCAGTAACCAGCTAATATTGTTCTGTTCTCTCAAATAAACATGTGTGATTTGGTCTGTTAACAGTCAGCATTCCTCTATGGTCTTTGACCTCTTTACCAAGTTATAAGGGCTGAGATTAAAAAGAATTTAATTTGGACAAAAATGAAATGAACTAAAAGACATGTATTTTGGAAAGAAAAAAGCTACTAAAAATCACACAATGCAGTCCAAATGAAAATAAATTTAAATTGATCCCTAGTTCTAATTGCACAAATGCTTGAGATTTACAGTTGACTGTAAATTACTTTTGTTTCTAGCATTTTCAGTAAAATGCAGTCATTTTTAGTGTTGCTGATGACTGACCCATAGTCAAATCCACGATGAAGGCACCCCCTAATCTAAATAAAAGCGAATTTAGACTAGTCCTTTAGCTTTGTTACTGTTTTGTCAGTGATTTGTGAGTGGAATGGGGTTGCTGCCATTAGGCACCAGTAGAGGGAGATCATACCATGTTCTTTAGACTTCAGGCTCTTAGTGAGAAATTTAAATTCTTATTTATTTGGATCTATTGCATTTTATTCTCTATAGTAAATTATTTCTGTATGGTCCTGTATATAAGAAATACTTAATATGGAGATTGAATGCCAAATGCCATAATTATCTTAAAATGAGAACTGAAAGAACCATGGCTTAAAAATAATCTTGATCTGTGCATTGTAATTTATTAATGTCTCTGGTGTAGGGGACAGAATCCCATTATGTTCACAAAGCCCTCTTTCAGATCTAGCAATCTATAATACTATAGTAGTAATCAGGACTGTTACATTTTGGAAGCTTGGCAGATAGCCACTGAAGACTTAGATTCTTCATAGCATCCATTTATGGAACATTTGGTAGGTTCTCCATAATTATTTGATTGGTAAGAAATAACATTTTGAGAATTTTAATATGTAGAGGCAGATTGTCAAACTGGAATTTGGCCAAGGTACTATTTCTATCTAAAATTTTTTCATTATTGGTAAATATCAAGGCCCTGTGATCATGTAGAGGCAGTTGAATTGGGCCAAGCTGATTTCAGATACATAGAGATACCGGGTGTAAGAGACATAGATACAGAGTAAGGACCATGAATTCTTTTCTGTGATTGTTTTCCTTTGTAGTTATTCAGTATGCTTATAGTAATAACTGTGAGCCCTGCAGATCAATCCCTGGTGGGAAATGATTGATTTGGGACCACTCTGGATGCTCTTAGGTGTGATTTCAGGGTGTTATGTAGGATTGTGGCATCGTTCCTGGAAGGTGTCTTGCTTGATCTCAGGCCCAAGTGTAAGTCTTAACCTAAACCATCTGTAGTCGAGAAGGAAAGCAGAATTACCTTTCAGGCTTGTACTAAGACGTGCCACCTCTCAATTAAGAATTTGTCCCTTGTCATGCCTTGGTAGCTTTGGCAATAAATCTGCCCTCCAGTGGAGTCCACATAAAGCCCCAGGATCCAGAGCCCAGGGCAGGGGCATCAGCCCATATGAGCCACTAAAATAAACGCTTCATCTCTCTTCCGCCTACCTGCCTACTCACCTTAATTCCTGATTCTACTTTTCCTTGACAAAAAAAAAAAAAAATTATTTGTATCTTTTTAAAAATGAGAGTGTAGATGCCAAGTCACGATTTGGAGTAGATTATTTAAAACTTTTTGTCTCAAAAAGAAAAAGGCAAAATTTTTTCTGATGCTCGAATCTGTTGGCACCAGGTTCAAATAGCAATGTACTGAGTCAAGGCAGACTGATATAAAGTAGCTTGAGATCATTTGTTATATTTAGAAGAGAGCTTGGGATCTCCATCCAGGTTCTTCCAGACTGGCCTGGGAAGTATGTCATGTGAGTGTTACCTAGAAAGCTGCATGTTGATCAATCATAAATGTTATCTTAAGAAAAAGTATTTGCTGGTTCGCCCTGGTAGAATAATGGGTGGGTTATAGTTGCCTCCAAAGGAGCACAGGCCACATGCCCACGGGTTCGCCCCAGGTCCAGAGGGGAAGCAACCAGTATGAAAAACTAAATAAAAAGAAAATAAAGGTGTGCTTCTTCCTCCTCTCTCTTCCTGTCTGCCTGCTTGTCTTCATTCCTGCCTGCATCTTTCCTTTAAAAAAACAAAACAAAAACTATTTGCTGAAATTGAGCTGTCAGAATGGTGCTGATAAGAGTCATCAGATGTTAGCAATCTAATAGGGAGAGAGAATATTAGATATAATGCAGTGTCTAGTGTTTATTGCATAATACCATGTAGCAGGCCGTGTGGTAAGTCTTTTACTTACAGTTTCTCTGTGTCATATAATCATCTTTGAATTTGTTACTAGTTATTCCATTGGCCCTACATAGTGAGATGATTTTCCCAAAATAACTGATAGTGCTGAGATGAGAGCCCAAATTGATCCAGTTTTCCCACACTGCACTTTAGGGGATTAGGACATTCTAATTATAGCATCTAAAAAATGGAGCGCTGTAGACTAAGAGCAAAAGATCTCTTCTTAATCTTTGCATCTCTCCTGCATCGGTTAAGCAGAAGATCCTTACAGTGAAATGGGCCTGGCTTTATCTGTATGAGGAAAAGAAAAATGAGTGAGGAGGAAATGCTAATTCAAGCAGAAGACACTTCATCATTAGTCAGTCCTAAAGTGAAAAGTCTCAGTGGATAGTAGATGGGGCAGTAGCTTAAAAAGGATAAGTCCTTGGAGTCTGAGGGAGAAAGAACTCGCAATGGAGATCATGTGAGTGGACATTAGGGCTTATCCCTTTCCTTTGAAATATACTTTCAGTAAATTCCAAGAAGTAGGTTAGTCGATACCTTTTCAGTCTTGCAAGATATAGCAAGTGTTTATCATTTAACTGGAAACCTAGAAGACTAATTACTTGTACTAATCAATTCATGTTAACATCATACAGTTACATATTTTTCTTCTGCTGAGACTTCGACAACAAGCATTCTCTCCTGGATAAGGTTTCAACTTTCACACTGGACGTCAGGAGGTGTGGTAGGCGGTGTAACCCCCTCACCACCCAAGACATACACATTCTACCTCCCCAAACCCAATTATGTTACCTTACTTTGAAGGGGTATTTCACACATGTGATTAAGATGAGATAGAAAGATAGTCCTTATCTAATAAACTAAGTTCTAAAATTTTTTAAAAAAATTGTGTGCCCTGGCAGAGTAGCGGTTCGTTCTGCAGTCTCCAGCTGAGAGCGCAGTCCACATGCATCCTAAGGACTTGGGTTCTCATCCCAGGGCCAGGGGAAACAACCAAGATGAACAACTAAATAAAATAAAATGCTGCTTCTTTCTCTCTAAAAAAAGTAATACAATTTTTTTAAACTTAAACATTTAGAAATTGATTTCAAGCTTATTTAAATTCTCTTTAATAATAGTTTAAATTACAATTATAATTAAAATGACTTCTGTAATAGTTCACATTATATAGTGATTGTGACACTGTACTTTAAATCTATTTAAAAATATTAACCTGTAAGTTTAATGAATTAATTTACTCTGGTTTCTTTTTTGTTTATCTTCTTTCCAAATTCTTCTGTTTTTTCCTGGGATTATAGTAATTTTTCTATATTTTCTAAGGATTATAATAATATTTTGCCACTTAAAAAAACAAAATAAAATTTTAGAATAAAGTCACAGTTTAGGGATGTTGATGGGTTTGATTCATAACTGAAACACCAGACCTGGTTATGTCTTTAAAAATGATTTAAAAGCTCGTAGTAGTGTGCATTGGGTCCCTTCTATAATTAAATTTTATCTGGCAAGTTATTGGGATTTTTTTTAAGTTAATGTCTTATAAATTTTATTTTCTTACAACCTAGAATTATTCACTGAATGAAATAACTTTATTTTTATGTTATTGGTATTTATTGGTGCTACTGGTGTTGCCATTATGATTTGCCCTTTCCTGATAATATTATTGCCAGGATTATAGATGTTTGATCATCTTCTAAGAAATGAGTGATCAGATTCTTAATAGTTAGCTCTCTTTAGAATACTTTACTAATTCATTTCGTTAGAACTCAGTTTCTACTTAGCTATTGTGTATAACCATGAGGGCTCATTAACCACTGGATCTCTCTTTTTTTTTTAAGGTTCAAGACAATTTATTTAAGATATACTACATCACTGTTTTAATGTAAGAATTTTTTTAAGTATTACAATGTAAATGACAAAAATTTTAAGATTTGTTTAAAGTGTACATCATGGTGACTTTTTAATTAATTTTATTGAAAGAACATCGCATCGTAACATTATATAGGTGTCAGGTTGCAACACTGTGGGTCTCATTTTAAATTGTACTTGTGGGTGGGCACACCTAAGTTGATTGGACTCTCCTATTCTTGGTATATAACCTCCTTGTCTGGAACTATGTAACTTAACCACATCTCCCTGTATCTTCATCTTCCTCCTTAGACCTAAATAAAAAGTACACAACTAAACTTCATAAACAGACATATACTTAATAGGCAAAACAAAACATCTGAATGTTAGCATTAACCTTATTATTAACCTGATAACTGTCATTTTCACCCTGTTTACAGCTATCTTTTTATGTACTTTGCTTTTCTATTTTCGATCTTATTATGAATTCATGGCTTATCATAGATTCAGTTTGCTCCGTTTATCTATAATGACTGCTTTTTGTAATGCTCCGGTAGTGACAGCCTGGCTAACCTCAGATGGGCTTCTTTGTTCTTTTATCACCAAGCTGGGCCATTAAAAAAAAAAAACAACCCTTTTGCTTCCTGACAATAAGATATTCCAGGCCCATTTGATCTTTCTCCTGCCCTAAGACTTGAACATCTTTACTCTCTAGACCTCTAGTTCCTTTTAATGGAGGACAGTGTCCAACACCAAAATGTGTTCCACATGGAGTTTGTGCCATGGTGGTGTCAGGACAATAAAACATGTTTCTTCTAAGGTCATATTTGATAATGGTAGCCCAGTTTAACTTTAACTCACTCTCTCACTCTCTCTCTCTCTCTCTCTCTCTCTCTCTCTCTCTCTCTCTCTCTCTCTCTTTCTCTCTCTCTCTCACACACACACACACACACACACACACACACACACACTTTTTTTTTTTAGCTAAAGGAAGAAGAAGCGTTTTTATTTATTTACTTTGGTGTCCCTTCCTAGACACAAAGCCAGGTCCTTGGTGGGCTTTAAATGGTCCACACCCCAGCTGTCTCAGCCGTCTGAATCACAAAGAAGACACTCCTAGTTTTTCTATTTCGACATTTTCTTCATTACAAGGTTTCATTGACCACTAACCTTCTGTGTTACATTGATAGACATCTTTCTCCATGAAGCCTTTCTGCCAGGAACGCCTCCTTCTACCCCTTTGACTGACTGGTGAGCTTCTTAGTAAAATGAGAGGATGGAATCCAATATTTTATTTAGACCTCAACTCAATTCTGAAATGTTAAGCAGAACCAGAGCAATTATTTGAAATTTTTTTTTAATCAATTTAGTTTTCTTCCATTAAAAAACAATCATACAAATATTTAATCCAGCCACCCTAACTTGTTTTATATATATATATATAATTTGCTGATTAATACTTACATCATATTCTTTAATGCTTATGTATTTTTAGTACTTCTGAAAATTACTCTTGGAATTTATAGTATTAAAACATTTTTTGTTCTCATTTTACATGTAGTATGAGCCTTTTTATTGCTATTTCTTTTTTCCCTCATGTGATTTGGGGACAAAAATATTTTCATAAGATTTTAATATTACTGATCAGGTTATAGACATTTAAAAATTAAGTTATGAATATTGAAAAGCTTATTGTGCTTTTATTGTAGGAATAATATTGATTAAATGATCCTTATGTCTCTTTATGCTTCGCCCATTGTGGCTGCACGTCATATAATCTCTGCACACAAACAATCACTTTACTGACAGTGACCCCAAAATTTTTTGTGTGAAAAATTAATTTTGAAGGATATTGATACTTCTATAAATAGCACATCAGTAATTCCCAGTGTGACTTATTTTGCTCATAATCTGATTTCGACACGATCACATCTTAAAATATGCCTTTTAAGAATTTTATATTTATAGTGTCTGTAAATCTCAAAAAAAGATGGAGTTACATAATTCTCTGCTAAGAAGGCATTAACCTCTTACGAAAAAGGAAATAAATCTTGTCCTGTCCTTGGGAATGTAGGTAGTGGAGTAACTTGGGTCAACACATGCAGCTTCATGTGTGGGTGGGAGAATGCTGATTTCCTCTGGAAAGCATTCTTCACTTTATAAGAACTTACTTTTAGATTCCTTAAATGATACTTTTCAGTGTATGTCTCCTTCCATAATCATCTTACTTTAATTCACATCGCATAACCTTTGGAGGTTTCTGTTCTGTCCAATCAGTAATACCCATATTCTATACTTTTCATCTGACCCATTCTCAAATCATTTATACTAATTTATCTATTTGGAGAGTAGGCTTATTGTGAGGTAGTAAATAGATAAAGACTAATAGTTCTGGGTGTGCCCTGGTAGAGCAGTGATTAGGTTAATCATCTTCAAAGGAGCAAACCACACACCCCTGGGTTCCAGTCCTGAGTCTGGGGGTAAACAACCAGTGTGAACAACTAATTAAAAAGATAAAATAAAATGCTTTTTGCTTTTTCCTCTTCTCTCTTCCTGCCTACCTGCCAGCCCACCTTCATTCCTCCTGCACTCTTCTTTTGAAAAAAATAACAGTTCTCCTTCGTGGTCTAATATATTGACCATTAATTTAGAACCCATGGTTACTAATTTTCACACTTGATTTCTATGGTAACAGGGAATTAGCTATAGCTACCTGTATTGATTGTCAAACACGCATGAAATGTTTTATGAGGCTGTTCCTTCTTGATCTGGGCAAGAAAGACATACGATTTAAAAAAGTTCAGTGAACCATATGAAATTGTGGTTTTGTCATTATAAAATGGTCAAATATAGACAACAAGTTTAATACATAAAATAAGAATTCTTTAGTTATGTTTACATAATGTTCCTAATTATATAAATATGAGTAAATAACTTTGTTTTGTTACAGACATTCTTATTAGTGAGAGGTGCCTAAACCTGTAAGAAATTATTTATTCACTGAAAATGTATCTCTGTTGCCTCTATATAATGCCTAGTTTTTAAACCCCTTTGGCACATTGCCTTGAAAAATTGGAAAATAAATTATCAGTTGCTTTGGTCGTAGTTGAAGTACAAAGCTCTGAAACTGTGGCTTGCAAACTGAGCACCATGATACCCTAGGACACCATGATGAAGTCCCAGAGGCCTCATGGAAAATTAAATGCTTGAGGGAAACACAGCAGTACTTGACATTTGTGGGACACCACATGAATTAGCTTGAGGTGGATTATAGTATCAATAATGTTCTGTATTCCTTTGACAGCATCATATTTTTTGTGAGGCTGACCATTGCTTTGGTAAAAAAGGGTTACGTGAAACTGATTCCAAGGTTTGAAACATTATAGTGCCCAGGTCCCTTAATCTTTTCATTTGTTTTTTTCTAAATTAGGCACCAAAAACTCAAATGCCTACAGATACGAATGAGCCTGTAGAAAGCTGGAGCCCAGCTAACGGGAGGGACAGCTACTTCTTAGTTCTGGTTGGTTGTTGCATTCAGACTCCTTGTTGCCAGGTTTCAAGAGAAGCAAGAAAACAGAATTTTGTCTCTCTCCCTCCCAGGGTTTACATGTTGGCATTTAGCGCAGGTATTTGAAACCTACTTCTGCCACTGGCTACTGCTTCTTGGCCAGGATTTTGTATCCTCCCTTCTAGATTTTGTGTAGGTTTGAAGTTATATATTAAGTGTTAACCCCAGCATTAAGTGTTTTGGATTTGTTCCTTTAAAGACTATGTGTCATTTTTTATTTGAGTGTCGTCTAAAACTTTTTCCCCCATGAAAGAGGCATTTACACAGAAGCCTAAAACTGAAAAAATAAGTAAACCTCTACTTCCAGAGAGATTGAGCAGGCTATGGATTGGTCCCTGAGCTTTTCAGGCCTCAGAGAATCTGCCAAAAAACAAATGCTGTAATTTATACTTTAGTGATTAAAATTCTTTAGAACTAAGTCTTAGAAATCTTCAGTCAGTATTATACTTTGCACTTATCTGTGTATTATGCTGTTAACATTACAGAGAAGAAGACAGTAGGGAAATTTTAGCTAACTAGAGAAACAACTTAGTAGTGAGTTCATTTTCATGTTAGAGAGTAGAAATTTGCTTCTGGGTTTCTAGATAGCCTAGGTTTTTTAAAGCACTCTAAAGTGTGTGTTTTTTTTTTTTTTAATTCTCTTTCTCCTTCCCTTTCCCCTCTCTTTTTAGGTTTTCAAAACAAAAATAGAGTTGCAATCTTGGCAGAACTGGACAAAGAGAAAAGAAAATTACTAATGCAGAATCAATCATCAACAAATCATCCTGGAGCTAGGTATTGAAGAATAATGTGTTTTTATACATTCAGTGATATAAAAAGTATCTTAGACAAAGAAACTCAAATTGGTGGACAATGGTTTGTTTCCTTAACACTGGAATTTACGTGTTAAGTTTTGTTTCTTAGTTATATTTGGAAAAGATAGGATTATTGATAGATTAGATTTTGAATATTTCTAATTAGAACATTTTATTTTCCCTACAGCCTAATTTTTAAAAAAATTTTATTGCAGAAACTTTGTATTATAAATTAAAATAAACTCGTGTCGATTCCCCATATGTGCAATTTTCCCATTCCTTAGATATATATCAAAAATACCTGCCATCCCACCAAATCACCAAGTGTTCGTCACCACTGTCCAGTGGGCTCCACCACCACTTGTCTCCCTCATCCCACCCTGTCCCATTCCCTATTGGTGACTTTAGTCTATTGCAAGTGTCCAAGGGTTGGTTTTGTTTCATCTGTTCCTTTGTTTTGTCTGTTCACATTCCACCTTTGGGTGAGGTCACCTGCTAGCTTTCTTCTTTTGACTTATTTCATTTAGCACAATCTACTCTAGATCCATCCATGTTGACTCAAATGACAGGGTTTGATCTCTTCTAAGGGCTGTGTAGTGTTCCATTGTGTATGTACCACATCTTCTCTATCCATTCAGCTGATATTGGGCACTTAGGTAATTTCCAGTTCTTAACTATTCTGAATACGGACGCATAAGTCTCTGCAAGTTACTGTTTTTATGTCTTTTGGGTAAATATCAGAAGTGGGATGGTGGAGTCATATGGGATTTCCACATTCAACATTTAGAGGAATCTCCAAGCTGTTTTCCGTTGGGGTCGCACCAATTTGCACTCTTACCAACAGTGTTAGAGTGCTCCCTTTTCTCCGCGTCCTCATTTGCTGTTTCTAGACTTTTGGATAAGATCCAGTCTCTCCGGTGTAAAGTGATATCTTGTTGTTTTGATTTGCATTTCCTTTATAGCCAGGGAGCAGGAACATCTTTTCATGTGCTTGTTGGCCATCTGTAGATCCTCTTCAGAAAAATGTCTCTCCAGTTCTTCCCACTTTTTGATTGAATTGCCTGTTTTTTCTGTTACTGAGTTTTATGAGTTCGTTGTATATTTTGGATATTAAGCCCTTGTCAGAAATGTGGAATACAAATCTTCTCCCAGTTAGTAGGTTGTCTTTTTGTTTTGGTGGTATTTTCTTTCACTGTGGAGTAGTTTTTTAGTTTGATGTAGTCCCAGTTGTTTGTTTTTCTTTTTGTTTCCCTTGATGCTGGAGTTGAGTCCCCAGAGACCTCCCTATGGCTAATGTCATGGACTGTCTGTCCTCTGTTGTCTTCCAAGAATTTTATGGTTTCCTGCCTTATGTCCAAGTGTCTAGTGCCCTTTAACGCCGCAGTCATGTCCCCTCCGTCACTCCCCACGCCTAGCCACGGTCTTGACCTTCGTTGAGATTTGTCTGTCTGTTTTCTTTATATTGCTTGGCATAATTCACCTAAGGAGGAGCTAATTTGAAGCCCGAGTAAATAATACAGGCGCTCTTCATGTCAATTCATGTAAACAGTGGGAGAGGGGAAAAAAACAGTCTTACTTTGGAAGGTCTGTTTCTTTTTTATCCTCGTAAAGAATATATAATGAAAGATATGATTTAAAAGTAAGGAGGCCTCCACCTTCGGCAGCCTGGTAACTGTGGTTCCCATTCCAGCATCTCGCTCTCGAGACCCTCCCTGAATAAGGACTTCCGCGACCACGCCGAGCAGCAGCACATCGCCGCCCAGCAGAAGGCCGCTTTGCAGGTGAGCACGGTGCGCCGGGCGTTCTCGTGTCTCGGGAGACTGCCTGGCTCTTGAAAGCCAACACATTCCTAGTTTGTTTTTCAGTGGAGCAGTATCAATAAAAATGTTCCACACATTATTGCGGTGCTTTGCTGATGTTCAGTCATGCCCAGAGGATTTGAAGAAGCGATACAGAAGCAATGAAAGTATGTTTTATGGTGTTGACGTGGTCATGACTGATTCTGTGCCGTGCCTAACAGGGGTTTCTTGTGTACAGAAGAATTGAGGATATTTGGATGGACAGAAGCTCTTAAGAGCTGAGCTGACTAATTTAATAGTCTTTTTTTATCCCCCAACCTTGTCATGTTGCTACATCCTTTGATAGTCTTGTGGTTTATTATGGTTTGGATTCTTTTTTCAGTGGTAGATACGCCTACGTGCAGGAAATGACTATTTAATTCTTGCTATGTGACGGTGATAACCAGTTTTAAAAAAAACTGCTCTTCATAGTAGGAGAGTTTTACTATTACATAGATCTGGATAATTTCACTGAGATTCCCAGACACCTGGAACCAAGATATTACTACTTACATTTTTTAAACTTTAGAATCTCATCATTGGAAGGGACATTAAACATCACTGTGAGACTCTTTAGTGATTAGATAACCTTAAAGCAGTCCTTTCTTTACTGACAGAGGGTGACAGTGGTGACTTTCTGTGATTTACATTTCAACATTCTCTACACAATGTCGGTATCCTAATCACCGTTAACCAGCTGATTTTCCCCCCTTCTTCCAAGTACTCCCGCTTTGTTGAATAGGAGTACTTTGGGGCCTTTTGTTGCTAGCTTTCCCCACTCCCAGGAACAAAACAGTTCCTATCTTTGACTCATTTATTGACTGAAGAGAATCACAGGAGAGAGCGCGGGATGATAGATGAGTACCCGGTACAACTTGCTAATGTGAGTTTTCATTCGTGTCCGTCTCCTGTGCATTGAAACACAGTTAACATGTAAGGAGTAGTTTTTAATGTAAATTTGGCTTCAGGCACTCAGTGAGGATAAATAATTTTAATACCTTGGGTGAAGGGTTGTGACGCTTAATAACTTAATTGCTTTTTTTTTTTTTTTTTTTTTTAACTCTTTCCTAGCACGCACATGCACATTCATCTGGATACTTCATAACTCAAGATTCTGCGTTTGGGAATCTTATTCTTCCTGTTTTACCTCGCCTTGACCCAGAATGAAGACAGTATTTAAACTGAGAGTGACTTTGTGATGTCAGATGCCAAAGCTACTTTCATTCAGTGCTGGACAAACTGACTTTCAGAATTTCGGGCAACTTGCATATTTTTTTGCTTCTTTAAAAGAAAGGTCTATGTAAGCGAAAGCGAAAAAGGGAGGCAACCAGGATGCTGAGCGCTTTGGAAGCTGTGCCGGCAGAGAAACCAGTGCTCTGCCTGTGACTGTCACTTTCTTGGAATGCGGTTTAATCTCTCTCAAAATCAGACACTGAGTTCGATGATCCTACTCTCACCCCCAGTACGTCGGGCTGTGTAGTTCATGTCCATAATTACTTTCGAGAATCACTTATAGTACTTCACTTTAAAGAAGTGAGGGTGCTTTTAAAAAAAAATGTGAACCAATAGGCTTTGATAGGTTGCATTCATATTTACTGTTTACAGAATTGCTATCAGTGTATCTTTTGAGTTTATTCTCAACATATTATCCTGAAATACTTTAAACTCATGACTATTCTCAATTTTAAAAGAAAAATGAAGACACAACCAAATCACCAGTCGTAAACATCTTTTATAAAACCATGCCACTATAAATGATGTGACTAAGTGCTATTAAAAACTGATGAGAAAAATGATGGTTTTAAAATTTTTACATGCACTTACTTAGTTATACCCTTGAATGGTGTGCCTGAGTAGTTTTATTGTCTATTTTAATTTTAATTAAAAAATACATGGCGCACCCTTGTGGCTCAGGCAGCTGAGATGGCAGGGGTGTGGACCATCGTAGGGCCCCAGGACCCTGGTTCTCAACCTGGGGCCAGGGTGAAAAACCAAAAAATAAACATGTTTCTTCCTCCTCTCCCTTCCTACCTTCTTCTTTCCTTCCTCCCTTAAAAAAAAAAAAAAAAAAAGTATGCAAGTCGAGCCCCTTTTTAATCACTTTAAGAAGGAAGGTATGTCTTTAATAGAATCTGAGATGCTCATAAAATGCAGTCCTTATCCCAGTTATACAGAATAAGAATCTCTAAATCCAAATAAAGTCTGAAAGCCATGGGTTAGAGAATTCAGTTTTCGTGACATATTTGTAAAATTCATAGATTTTTAGGTTCCTGAACTTTAGCTGAAATACACATTTTAAACTTTTAATAGGATTGACATTTTATTTTACACTATCACAAAGTATTTCCTATAAATACTTTTTACTGCATATCTTGGCCTTCAGTCCCCATCTTCTGTGGTAGTAGAATGAAATTTAAACTAGTAGTTTGGGTCAGTGTTTAATCAAAGTGCAACTGTCTTTTCAAAGAGTCTTCTCCTTCCTTTCATGGATATTTGCATCAAGCACAGAGCCCCCATCTTACTCAGTTGAATTGAAGCAGGAGGGGCGAATTCTCCACTTACTGTGCCATTTAGATTTTCTCTGGAGAATTTGAACTGATTCTGTGCACTTGGATGCTTTGGTAGCAGCTCTCCCCCAGTAACAATCTGTTACAATCAGGTGTCCTTATTCCTGCTGCCAAGTAGCTAAGATCCCCCAGGGCCTCTGCCTCCTCTCCTGCCGCAGGTCTTCCCAGCTATTCTTTGGACGTCCATAGAGTGGCCCTCATTTTCTTCAATTTGACTAAGTTTCTATTCCATGTGATCCGTGACCTACTAGCACAGTTCTAAATCTATCTACTGATGCTAGACAGATTTAAGAAATTGGATTTATAGGTTTTATACTTTTGAAGCCTCTACCTAATATGTGACTTTTATAATCCAGGTAAAAAGATCTTTTTTCCAGTGGTATCTTTTCTAGTCTCTTGGCTTTTAAATAGATGTTGCCTAAATCCTGCAGTCCTGGCTCATTAAGCACTTCCCCCCACTTTAATTCAGTTCCACATGTACTTATTATACCTACTCTGAAACCTCCGTGGATGAGGGGAAAGGGATGAGTGAGACCTGCTCTGAAGGTGGTCACCGTGGGGAGGAGCTGACCCTGGCCCAGCAGTAAGGACAGAGGATGAGGAGCAGTGAGGGCGGGGCCGGCATCCTGAGCATTGCATGGTCTAGAGCCCAGGCGAGGGACGGACAGGCTGCTCCAGGGAAAAGCTCAAGATTTCATAGTATGAAGAATGGCATCAGACTGTCATTGGTGAACTCAAAGTAGTATGTATAGATGTTGATTCATATGATGCATGCCCAAACCTATGTAATGTTATAAACCATTGTTATTTAAATGTTAAAAATCAATGCAATCGCTAAAATCCCTTTCCTCTTGTAATACATAATTTTACTACTAACAAATTTCATAAAGAGAAGTAGAAACAAAAAGAATGGTGAGAACTGCAGAGAATCAGGAAAGGGCGTCTGTGGAGAAGCCCTGAGGTGGTTTCAGCTTTGCTTCCCTCAGACCGGGGCGGCTAGGTAACTTGCCTCTCTTTACACATCACTTTGTCTCGTCTAGAAACAGGAACAGTGTACACTCTGCCTCCTTCACAAATTGTCTAGACCGGTATTTTTCCAAGCGCAAGTCCCAACCCGTTACTAAATTGAAAAACTTAATGGCTTAATTGGGATGTGGTCAGCACTTTTTTCTCTTGGAAAAATAGAATAGAAAATATCAGAGTGCATTGCATACAGTTTCGTGAACCTTCTGTTTGTGTGTGTGTGTGTGTGTGTGTGTGTGTGTGTGTGTGTGTTCTATGTTTAAGGTGTATTCCACCAGTGTGTGAGGTCTGGGAGGGCAAGGGTCTTTATTTTCCTCTCCCTTCCTTCACCCCTTGGCTGCTGGATTATACTTAGAACAGTGCTTGACGTAGAGTAGGTGTCTAGCACCTGCCTCCTGAAGGAATGAATGAATATATATGACCTAAGTCATGATGTAAAAAGTATCTTTCTTTTTTTTTAATGTTGAGTTATGGCAAATGTTTTGAAAGCAACTGCTAAATAATACAGATGATAGTGCTTTGTGTGATTCTGGAATAAAAACTAAAATGACTCAACTTCATAGGCAGAATTTTTTTCCCCTGAGCTATATAATCTGTCTTATTCAGTTGTCTGTGTCCTTTGCTTCACTGCAGCAACAGAAACTTGGCCTTTGCATGAGTTTCCAGACCCACTGAGGTGAGGGTTTGGGCCAGTCTGGTTACACTGGGATAGAAAATCAGCAGAGACAATGTCAGTTCACTGGGGTAGCCCAGCCCCACTGCTGGGGTCCCGTAGCCAGAAGTCCCAGCTCAACAGACTAAGCTTGAGCTGTGCTTACTGACTGCTTTTCTTACTCTGCATGCAGACTGATACACAGCAGAAACCCAAACCTTTTTTAATGAGCACGCACAAATGAACAGGGCTGAAGGAGGCCAACTTCCCTGTCCTCAGGAATCTGAACACCTCCAGCGGGAGAGAAGCACCCTGGTAACTACTACTGGGTACAGCTGAGTGAGGAAAGCATTGAATACAGGAGCCTGCAAGGGCCAGTGAACAGGCATCTGAGCCGGGAAAGACAGCAACATTCAAAACGAAGAACTTGTACAAAGGCAGGGAGGAGCAGCTGCTAGGGTCACTGTGAAGCACCCAAAAGGCCGACTTGGCTGGGGCACAGGTCATTTGTGTGGGGTGGTAGGTGGAACGGTGGCCAAAGGTAGGCTGGACTCAGGCGAGAGACGAATCCCAGGGGAGGGAAATGACCGTTAGCCCGGCACACAGCAGGAGCTATTGAATATTTTGAACATAGGCACATACAGAGACGAGCCAATCAGGCTCCCATCAGCTCTTGGAAAAGGGAAAATTGTGAGGCGCTTGTTGAGAATCAGAGGCAATTATGTTTGGTTCACACCCACACCCACCTCCAGTCCCATCTACCCCCCGCCCCTTCATTTAGTTCTCGGGCCCTTCCCCAGATCTCTGTCTCCTCACCTCCCTCTGATCTTTCTCCTTCCCCCTAGCTTTCTTCTCTATCTCCACCTCCAAGAAACTTTCAAGAATGAAAAAACAAGGCATCCTACATGTACCCTTAACAGCTCAGGAGGTAGTACAGGGGAAATTCTTGGTAATCTCAGCATTAACTCTTCCTTTCCCGCTTCCCACCAGTACCCACGTTTCACTGGGCACGCTCCTTCCCCAGTGCTTCAAGGAAGCTGACTAGCCCAGCAGCATTAGTCAGTAGTGAGTCTTGCATGCGCCAAACCAGGTATGTCCCACCTGTCTGAGAATGCTACTGAACAGGAGTCTGTCTTTACCTGTGTAAAAGCAAGTGGACATTTTCTCCCTGAGTGTGGGTGGCAGCCATCACGCCATCATGTGACCATGAGGTGGAACCGATGGGGTAAGATAAGACCCAGGAGCAACATGACCCGTCCCGGCTTAGGCCCGCTGACTTTAGAGAATTATGAACCTCTCTGTAAATAGCGCCTCTGTTCTAATCACCTTGCTTTCCCATCTCCCCTGAATGTGCCACTACAGGAAATAACAAAACTATCTTTACAGACAATCTTTATCTTCACTCGCCCTTCCCCCTGTAGTAGCCATCATGAAAGGAAATCTGGGGGAACGAGCCTCAGACCCCACGCCTGCCTGTCTTCTCGCTGCCCCACCTTGGTTGGACCCCTCCGTCCCCCTCCCGCTTCCCAGTCAGGGCAGGCTTCTGTCACTCCCACTCCCCAGAGTGCCTTTCTCTACTTTGTTCTCGCGAAGTGTGCTGCTTATTGGTGACTCCACTGAGTTCTCAGACGAAGCCAAGGACTCCAACCACGTGCCACCACAACAGGACTGATCTTAGCATGAAGCCATCGCCATAAAAAGTACAACCAGTGGCAAGCCCGGGTGGAGTAGTGGTTGGCGCAGTCCACAAGCATCCCAGGGTCCCAGGGCCAGTGGGGACGACCTGGATGATCAACTGAATAGAATAGACTACTTGCTCCTGTCTTCCTGCCTGCCTCTGCTCACCTTCGTTCTTGCCTGCACCTTTCTTTAAAAAAAGGAAGAAAACAAAAGGTACAACTGAGAAATAGAATCTGGTCCTTGATGATGTCATCCTGCTGAGTGAAACAAAGTGGGACTTCTTTTGACAAATAGGATTTAGGAAAAGAGATGCAATGTCAATTTAGGCCTATCCTTTAAGAAGCCTGACAGCTTCTGCGCTTGTCCTCTGCGGAGAAGCCAGCCACATCTAAGAAGTCTGACTTACTGTGACTGCCATGCCATGAGGAAGCCCAAGGTAACCAGATGGAGAGGCCACATGGTGGAGCTTTGAGGTGCCAGGCATGTGAGTGAAGGCACTTTGGACTTGTGTGCTTGGCAGCTACCAGCTGAATGCAACCAAGTGAGTGACCTCAGTTGACCTCTGCATGGAGCGCAGACTTGCCCACCTGAGTCAAATCAACTCAGAATTGTAAGAAAGAATAAACTTGCCATTTTAAACCTCTGAATCTTATAGTCATTCTGCAGCAAAAGATAACAAATGCCCTTGATCTCCAAACTCTCATATCCATTGTCAATATGACATTTCCACTTGGAAGTCTAATAGGAAACATGCCCCAAAAGCAGGCATGTAATGTCAGCACTCTTCCCCCAGCACGCCCTAACTCAGTAAAAGGCCGTTTGCTTGGCCATAAACATAGTTGTCACTTGAGGCTCCTTTCTCACACTCCTCTTTCAATCTTATCAGTTCTGGTCTTGGAATTAAATCCAGAATCCCATGAATCTTACCACTTCCACTGCCATCATCTTGTTCCACGCCATCATATCTACCTAGAATACTGGAATGGCCTCTGACTGGCCGTCCTCTTTCCATGTTTGTCCCTTACCCTCCATTTCACCCAACAGTTGAGACTACTCAACCCAGCAGCCAGAACACTTAAAAATGTAAGGATGCTTACAGTCGCTAATTATTAGGGAAATGTCCGTCAAAAACCACAAGTCCACTTTGCATCTTTTAGTAGGGCTATTATCAAAAACAGCCCATATTAGTGAGGATGTAGAGAAACTGGAAACTTGTAAACGGTTGGTGGGAATGTCAAAGGGTGAAGCTGCTGTGAGAAAACAGTATGATGGTTCCTCAGTAAATTAAAATAATCATCATTTGATCCAGCACTTTGATTGCTGGCCACATACTCAAAATAATTGAAAATGGGGACTTGAATGCTTGTACTTCTTGCTCATAGTACCAGTCACAGTAACCCAAAGGTGACGAATGGCCATCAACAGATGAATAAGCAAAATGTGTATAGTATACCCATACAATAGAATATTCATCCTAAAAATGAATGACACCAGCAACAACATAACTGATCCTGGCAGCCAATTACAAAGGGTAAATATTGTGATTCTACTTATATGTTTCCTAGGGTAGTTAAATTTATAGAAAGTAAAACTGGTTACTAGGGGCTGGGGTGGGGGGAATGAGAAGGTGTTATTAATTTAGTAAGTATAGAGTCACTACAAGACAATGAAAAAGTCCTGGAAATGGGTATTAGCGATGGTTGGACAACACTGCATGTATTTAATGTCCTGTAACATTTTAAAATAATTAAAATGGTAAAAAATACATATTTTACCATAATTTTTTAAAATTAAGACCATGCCATTTTTCTTCTCTGATGAGAGTATCCATCTAAACAAGAGCAAAAACCAAAATCTTTACAATAGATTATAAACATGCCAAATATTGTTAAAGGAGGTTTGTGTATTTATTAGAACAAAAAGAACTTAGCTGAAAACTGGCAATCGTGAAATTTCCCTGTAGAGCTTTTCAGTTCTTCTGTTAAAAGGCTATGACTGATGTATTGAAAATGGCCAATGGCCAAAGTGACCATAGGAACTTGAGCCTAAAGTGTATATGCTTCCACCCAATTATGGAACTAGCAAATAACAGATGTCAGTCCCCAGTCCCAAACAATATCCTTACACTGTGTGGTCCTGGTCAGGCAACCAGCCTGGTCCATCAAGCAAAATAGATGGACCTGCGACATTCCGCCCTTCCACGCAGCTGGAAGGTGACAGGGCCTCCTCAGCTCCACTGTGTGCTTTCATACCAGGAAAAAGCAAATGTGAAGAGATAGCCACCTGGGTACCTGTGTGACCTTAGGTCGTCTCTCTGCCTGTCACATGCTTCTGCCTTGAAACCCATGTAACCCGCCTTCTCAGCAGCCTCGCGTCTTTACCTAATGTTCTTTTTACGATGTCTTCCTTGGCCACCCTCCTCAGAATTCCGCCTCCCGTCCCTGGTACGACCTTGTTTAATTTTTCTCTATGGCACTTCGCACCTTCTAATATAGAATGTAATTTACTTTCTTAGTTGGTATTGGTGCTTTCTCCCTTAAAACTTAAATGTCATGAGTGCAGATGCTTCTATGTCTCTTTTTTTCCTCCCACTGGTATACATTCCTCTTACTTAGGACGGTGCCTGGCACATCACGACAAGGAGTCAGGTATTTTAATGAACAAATGAAACGTTTGATCATCCAAAGGGAGGACCGGCATCACGGGCCTCAACAGGTGAAGCCTGCCCAACTGAAGCGTATACACCCATCATTCTGGGGGTTCTTAGACAACCTGAAGCCCAGGCGCGAGCGCCTTGGTAAAACCCCTTTCATCAAAAGGAATTGAGCTGCTAGCTCACTGGATGCCCCCCATGGAGGATTTTCGACATCTTCTCCATGACTCAGATGATATTAGTATTGAGAGTCTCCTAAGAGATTCCCACTGCAGCAAATAGAGCCAAGCTAGCAGCCACCATTCTGTTAAGAAAACAGGAGGGTGTGCCAGCCCCTCGTTCCTCACTCCTGAGCCTATTAATTCAAGTCCTCTTAGGAAAGCATCCCACAGCTCAAATACAGGCTCTGAGCAGCCTCCGGCCGAAAGAAATTCGAGCCTGAGAGGCAAAGACCTTCAGAGAACTGAGCGCCCCAGTCTGGCCACGCTGTGGGGCAAAGAGAAAGTTGCTCCCTTGAACACACTTGGCTCCTTGGAAAGGGCCACCCTCAGGGTCATGGTGCTTGGCGTGTGGGTTCTATCAACAATGCCCAAGTCTGAGGCTGCAGGGTCCAAGAGGACTGGCTGCTCTTCAGAGGAGGAGCTTGCGTGAACAGCATGCTGGATGGGGTCAGTCAGATGTTGATGAAACAAATGAAAGGCGGGCGCCCCCGGCTGAGGGGCGGTGGGCAGGCACAGGGCTGAGGAGGCTGTGGTCTGACGGTGTAACGGCACCGGGCAGTGATCCAGGTGGAGGGTTTGCAACTTTATTAGAAGGCCGAAGAGCCATTAAAAAGGAAAGGACAGTAGATTGCTCCTTAGGTTTTCCCAGAAAGCAGTGGAGGCTGGACTGGTGGAGGAAGGGAACGTCTGGGGGTTGCTTTCATGGGGCAAAATGGTCTGGACTGACCAAACTGGTATCCGTGAGGAGACTGGGCAGGGAAGAGATGCAAAGGAAGTAAATAGGCGGAATTATCAGGTAAAAACTGATTATGGAGGATGAACATGAGGAATTGGAAGAGGAGAAGGGAAGGCCCTAAAATAACTTCGGGTTCGAGCTCTGCAACAAGGAGGATAGAGATGCCGCTTCCTTGAGTCATTCTCATATCCTGGGCCTGAGATGAAGATCCCCAGTTGGAATGTTTAGATCATATAAATATACTTATGTTAAGGTCTTGGGAGTAGATGACATGATCCTGAGAAAGTATAACATATTGAATCAGCATAACTGAGTGTCGAGGGAGTAGGAAGAGCCTGAGAATCTAGAGACAGAGGAGTAAAACAGGAGACAGTGACACCTTAAGGACGCTAAGGACATGATCATTTCAAAGAGGTAAGGGCTGTCATACTGTTTCCCAAAGTGCACCAGCAGTGATGTCACTGGGGCATATATGGACACACTTCCAGAGCTGCAGCAGTTTGTATTTGTATCTCCGCGTTGCAAGGAATGCAGCGCACTGCAGCAATGCCCAGCCCTGGTCAGTAGTTATTGGCTTTTTGAAAGGAAAGGTGCAGGCAGGAGTGAGGGGGAGCAGACAGGCAGACAGGGAGAGGAGAAAGAAGCATTTCATTTTTATTTAGCTGTTCACACCGCTGTTTCCCCTCCAGGCTCAGGACTCACACTCAGGGTGTGACCTGCACTCCTTTGGAGGTGACTGACCTAACTGCTACTCCACCCAGGGAGTGCCAGTTACTGCTTTTGATAGTAACTCTGCACCAGGCACTATTCTAAGCACAGCGTATGTATTAATATTCTTTTTATTTTTTCCTCCAGACCCCTGGTCTCAAGCCCACAGCTTTCACAGCCAGCACATTAGCCACCTGAGCCACATGGAGCGGGGGAGGGGGGAGCATGTATTGATCTCCTGACTTCATCAATCCTCATCACACCCTACCACCTCCTCTCCTGCCTACCTGCCTATCTGCCTTCATTTCTGCCTGCATCTTTGCTTTACAATATGTGTTTGTGTGTGACAAGGAAAAAGTGAATCAGTTCAAAGAAAGTATCCAGTCACAGAACAAATGGACTCAGTAACCACAAAAATTATGCAAGCGGCTCATGAATACCTGACACTTGGCTGGATCGTTACACTGAGAAATAATAAGACAGCAAAAGAAATACGTGACAGTGGACTGTGCAGAGTCCACGCATGTCCCAAGACAAGAAGACAAAAAGTAACATCTGGATCATGCTGTTCCCTGCCCGGGGGAGGTCAAATCAAATTCTTTTCGTTTGGGGTTGTTATCCTAGGAACAGACAACAAGAAGTCATAAATACTGTATTAATGGTCAAAAATGCATTCGTTATCAGTGAGGGTGAGATTTTCTAATAACATCCAGAGATTCACCGGGTTCCTTAAAATTTGGCTGAACTCTTAAACATTATTACCATAGTTAAGTGTATTAGAAATGTGCCCAATTACTTCCTTGATTGCGCTGTGAACATTTCAACAGCTGAGTATATTGTAAATACTCCAGCAGGAATTTTTATTTCTCATCCTTATTTCTTTGGGAGTCCCGTGAGAAATACAAGAACCCTGTTTATTGCTGAAATACATCTTGTTTAATGTCTTTCATATCCCGTCCCAGGTGTCTCAGCCGCAGAGAAGTGCTCCTAAGCAGAGGAAGGAATAAAACGAGAAACCGAAAGGGAGGAAAGGAAAAGCAGGGGGAAGGAAGGCAGGACACACAACTGCTCGGGCTCCAGGCTGAGCGAAAGGGTTGGGGACTGGCTGAACTAACCCGAATGTATTGGTCATGCAACTGGCCAATCCCTCGGATGCTGGAAAGGAATGTCTCCGCACCCAAGTGACAGTGGGCACACTTGACCCTTGCTGGTGCTGCAGCAGAGCTTCCGCTGTGTTTCACTGCTTCCACGGCACATTGTCTAAGTCACAAGCCCTCGAGGAGTGTCTGTCTTTCAGGCCTCGAAGGCCACATCTACCCCAGGGCCTGGCACTCCTGGCTCAGGACCTCAGCCTGCCTGGGGCACATCTTCCTCTCCATGTCATAACTGCAGCTCTCCAAGCTGCTGGACGTCCTTCACAACAGCCAAGAGCTGGGGAAAGCTAAGAGCCTGTCAACGGGTGACTGGATAAAGAAGATGTGGTGTAGACACTCAAGAAAATACTACTCGGCTTTTAAAAATAAGTGGTGGACCTCTGGCTGGCGCAGCCCACACACGCAAGGACCGGGTTCGCGACCTGGGGCCGAGGAACAACCAAGATGAATAACTAAGCAAAATAAATAAAATGCTTCCTCCTCTCTCTTCTTTCCTGTCTGCCTGCCGGCCTAGTTGCCTTCATTCCTGCCTGCACTTTTCTTTTAAAAAAACCAGGTAGGTAAAATAAAGATGAAATCCTGCCATTTGCAGCAAGGGAATGATGCTACATGAAATAAGTCAGATGAAGAAAGACCAGCACGGTATGATTTCACTCATGTGTGGCATATAAAGAAACCTAGCAAATGAATAAACCAAATCAAACAATAATAAACTTTTAGTCTAGAAGGTGAAATTGTTTTTGCAGGCCCCTGGCTTTGAGCCCATGTCCTTGACTTTACTTGGCCTGCACCTTAACCACCTTAGCTGCCTGAGCTAGAAGACAAAATTAATGGTTACCGGAAGGGAAGGGGCGGGGTTGGCACATCAGTAAAAAGGGGTCATTTGGGCATGACCTGCGGCTTAGGCAGCTGAGACAGTGGGGCGCGGACCGTGTAAAGTCCAGGGACCCACCTCGGTTCGCGGCCCAAGGTGAGGGGTGGGGACAACCAAAATGAACAACTAACTGAATAAAAATGCTTCTTCCTCCTCTTCCTTCCTTTTTGAAAAAGAGGGGGTCACAGCAGGCCCTGGGAGAGTAGCGGTTGGGTCAACTGGCTCCTGGATTCGAGTCCCAGGTCTGGGAGGAACCACCAGTGTGAACAACTAAATGAAAAATAAAACACTTTCTCTTCTCTCTTCCTGCCTTCCTGGCTTCCTGCCTGCCTGTTCACCTTCATTCCTGCCTGCACCTTTCCTTTAAAAAAAAAGAAAGAAAAAATTAAAACAACAATTAAAAAAAAAAAAAATCACACCTCCTGTGGCTCAGGTGGTTGAGATGCTACAGTGCAGACCATAGCCCAGGAACTCAGGGCCCGGGTGGAAAGCCAAAATGAACTGCTAAATAAAGATACTCCTTCCTTCTTTCCCGTCCTTCCTTCAATGTTTCTTCTCCTCTCCTTTTTTCTCTCTCTCTCTCACACACACACACACACACACACACACACACACACACACACACACTCACACACTCACACACAGGGGGGTGTCAATTACAGGGGAAAGGACAGCACCAGACAGTTAGTGGTTAACTTAATGTATTATAACAGATGTCGATTTACAATGATGCACACCTTAGATCTATATAATGTTATAATGCAAGATTACTTCAATTAAATTAAAAAGAAAAGGCCTGCTGGAATCAACCTGCCAGATTTCTACAAATTAACATTTGGCATTAAAGGGAGAGAACAAAATGTGCTCCCCTCTGACAGGTACAACTGAGAGGTCACGATCAGAGTAATTCAATGATGGGTTCCTGCCACGGCCGCTACCAGCCAGCATCTGACCTGAAACCCACCGTGTCACCTAAAGGGTCTCATCTGTACTTGTCACTACTATTTACTCTCATCTTTCCACACATCCCTCCTTTCAGATGGAAGGTTCTGTGATTCTGAGAGCCTGGTAAGGAGTGTTGTGGAATCTCTAATACAGGAGCTCCTTGCATGTGAGTGTATAGAAAATTTCGAATATATATAATATGTACATACATATGTACATACACACACACACACACACACAAGAATGGAGAATAGTATAATGTACTCTCATGTACCCACTGGTTTGCTTTAATCTACTGAAGACCAATTAGAAACCTATTCTACCCCCTTTGGATTTTTTGAAGCACATTCTTACATATTTAGAATATATCTAAAAAAAAGACAACAATTTTAAAAAATCTACTTGTGGGTGTCTTTAAGCCTGGGCTTATGTATGTAAAACGTATGTGTATGCATATTTGTATTTTCATGAGAAAATGGTCTATAGCTTTCATCATGTTTTTAAACCTATCCAGGAGTCTTGAACATTTTAAAATCATTATTCTACAAAGAACAAGAGAATCTGTCCAAGGACCAGTAATTCTCCAGGAAACATTTCTCTATCATGACCACCCTTCTACGCCACTGAAAGTGTTTTCAGAAATTTGTTACTTAAGAATGATTTTAATTGTTGTATTATATAGAGAGCAGTCAATTTCTACTTTTAAAAGGTTTTTAAGTTCTTAGGATTAAATGTACTTTCCAAAAGCTAGACGTAAGAATTTAAAGAGAAGAAAATCATTAACTAGAGGCCTGCACACAACAGCCAATATGCAATCGCGAGAGAGCATTCCAAACGGGCTCGGAGCCGGTCCAGTGCAGAAATCCAAGTCTCAGAACCAGAGGGAGAATCAGTCAGGACGACTCATTCAGAGCATTAGCTGGAAACACAGAATGTGGGCGCAAAACTGCCCCAGATGTCCTAACACTGCAGGGTACTAATGAAAACGTCACTTCCAGGAATGTGATACATGCAAAAAATGATAATTCAGAAGCCATACACATGGCTGATAAAGTGAAAATAACTAAGTGATTTTTAATGAAACAGACATAAAGTATACATCAATTTTTTTTTTTAATTTTCAAAAGTCTGGGTAAACAATCAAGCTGCATACACAGAAATCAAACCAAGCAACAAAAACAACTTAACAAAAGAAACCCAGAACCTTGCAAATTGTTAAGAGACACATAGACTATCGACTAGAGGGCTCAACTAGATGAACAAGAAAGTCTCATCCACCTCTGAGAACTACGTCAGAACTCCCACTCATGTGCTCCCACGTGCACCTGCATGTGAGTCCATGTGAACGCGCCACTGGGGGGAAGAAAGAAAAAGTTAAAAATGCTCCAACAAACTCATTCACGGTGCTAAGCGGTTCCAATGCCATTCAGAATGATGCTTCCAGTGTTAAGAAATGGTGGCGATCCAAACACAGCAATCTTCTTGCTATGTTTTGAAACATACGGTGGCACAGAAATGACTAAAATTTTAAATAAAGGCATGGATTTTATCTTAGGAGCTGAAGAAAACAGACTTGTGTCAGCCACAGCCAAGCAGGAGGACACCTGGTGAAAGGCTGGACTTGGAAACTGTCCAGAAGAGATTCTCATTCTGGAAGAGGTTGCTATGATTCAGAAGGAAAAACTAAGCAGAAGTAACTCATTCGCTATTCTATTGCGAAATTTAAAGCAAATGTGCTGGTGGTGTTGAAAATCTCATTTAGAGATTAAATGGACAAGACAACGCGGGGAACTGTATTTAGGCCAATGATACTCGACCTTCCTAGGTGTTTTCAAGTCTTTCCAGTGCAAGCAAATGAAAATCGAAACAACCCAGCTTTAGTTCTTACACTGACATTGTAGACTTCAGAAGTGATGACTTTTTAATTGGCTCTGTTGCCTTAATATCTGAATATTAAGACCATCCCATAAAACTTCAAGTACAGCTAAAGAAAGCCCTTCAGGCCAGCTCTCTGTTGTTGAAATTGAACTTCTCTTGTACTTGCATCCTAAGATGAGTCTCATTGTTTCTAATAGCTTTAAGACAGATATATACATTCTGTAATTTTCTAATTATATATATGCTATTAGTTCTGAGCTTGAGGAGAATGGAGAAGCACATAGATGCAGTCAGCAAACTTTAATCCAGGCTATCAGACCCCAAAACAAAGACCCTTGCTTTTCTCACTTGGAAGCTATAGATTCTTTTAAGGCAGCATGTTTTGAACGATAGTGGGGAAAATTGAGAATGATTTACATTTATTCTGTAAAATACGTATATGAATTTTCTATTTACACTATAATGATCATGCATTCCTTTGGTCATAAAAAAAGAAGAAACACAAAACTGTGGTATGGAAGTTATTTTTAGGGTCATCTTTTCTTGCATTAGGTTAGCCCATTCATGTGAGGACTTTGGATGCATTTCCATATGTGACTTCTAATTGTATAACCTATTAAAAAACATATATATCTTTCTTCTAGTGGGTAATGATACGATATGTAATACATCAGAGGCCCTTGATATTATATTAAGCACAATTTATTTTTTAACCAAACTTTTTAACTTTTTTTAAAGTCAAATTATAAGTCGCAATATAATTTTATTATCACACAAAAGCATCTTAATTTATGAAACATGTATAAAATTCTCAAGTCACAACTTTTCCCCTCAAAATTCTCTCGTTTCGTGGCACTTGGTATTGTAGAGTAGAAGTCTGCAGCCAGAATATTCTTGTTTCCTGATACTTAAGTTACTTTCTGGCAGGATGCCTGAAGGATTTTTGATTCTCTGTCTTTGGTAGATTAAACATTTTGCCAGAGGTGCTTACCTACCCATAGGTCTCTTCAGTTCTTTTGGGGGGGTAGGGAGGAATGTGGTGAGTTCTTGCAACTACATAAACAGATTTTTATTCTTTCCAGGAAGGATTTAATTTCTGTAGTCTGATATTTTTTCTCAATATGGTCTTTACATCAGGAAAGCAAATGTCAATAATGTTAGCTAGTGTTTGTCTTCCAAGTTTATTATCTTTCTCCATTATTTTCATTCTTTGTGTCTTTTGAAAGAACATTAGGAAGAAAATCTCAAGTTCATCCTTCACATTATTGACTTGAGTTGTTTAGGTATCAATAGTGTTCTTTTCTGCATCCTCCGTGGGTTTGAATCTACTTTTGTGTTCTTAGTTCCCTCAAAATCCATTTCCAATTTATCTTTTTGTTTTATTTTTCTCTTAATTCATTCATTTAAAAAATAATGTACTATTGTTATATATAAACAATTCTTTTGCTCTTTCAATTATGACCCCCCCAAAAAAATTCTAAAATTTTGTCTTACAGGAAACCCCTTTCAAGTGTTCTGGAAGTTCTTCATTTCCCTTGATTAAGTCACATTTTACATCTGCCCCATTTTGCTTTTTTTCTATATATCTTTATATATGTGTGTGCGTGTGTGTGTCTTTTTTTTGTTTTAAAGACAGGAAGGGAGATGCGAAAAAAAGCATTTAAGGAAGGAAGGAAGAAAAGGAAGAAACATCTTGATTTATTTACATTTTGTTCCTTTACCCTGGCCCAGGTCTTAAACCCGGTCTTTGGGCTGTATTTGGTCCACAAGCTGGCACCTCTGTTGTCTAAGCCACATGGGCATGGCCCCTCTATATTCATTCTTAAATGTAGTCCTTTCTTCCCAGACCCAGAATTTGCCCTTGGTTATGCTATCTGCCCACTTGAGTTTGTCAAATCCCTTTTTCAGAGACACAGGTTGATGGAAAGGGGACGTGTGCATTTCTAAGTCTAATTCCTAGTTGAACACTCTGACATGGCAACCTCTTCCTTCCTCTGACTTTGTCTTCTGGATCTCTGAGCCAACACCATACATGAAAGAAAATCAGTTATCTGCATGTTCAGTTACCTAGTTATTTAAATGCTCTCAGCTAAAGGACATTTTTCTCAGAATGCAGCATGCTTCTAAGTGATCCTCTCTGCTTTCTGCTCAGTTTCAGCCTTAGGACTGGAATTCTGAACAGAATTCTGAACAGGCAGCGGGCAGGGAAAAGAGAGGGTGCGATCGAGACGTTCTCACTTCACAGCCAGGCTTCTGGTTAAGAGGAAGTATCTGTTGTCTCTCTGACTTGGGAGCTCTGAGTGTTGAGTACGAGGCCGGCCTGGCTGGGAAGGCAAGTACTAAATATTTTTCACATTTTTCATTTCAGAGGGCCTCTGTTTCATGATGTGAAGCCAGGGAAAACACTGTGCTACAACTATCATCAAATTATTGATCACTAATATTATTTAATGCTCCTTTTCCTATCATCTGTGGAGCAAAACCAAATCACCACTGAGAGTGGCAAGCAAAGCTTTACTCTGTTGGGCAAGTAGGAGATGGGAGTGAGAGCCCCGAAGGGCATCGTAAGGGGCAAATGTTTTACAGACTGTAGGTAGTGGAGGAAGGTAATATGGGGTATGGTTAGAGGGAGAGTGATCTCTGATGAGGTAAGAATTCTGAGAACTGGGTGGAGAGTTCAGGGGAGAGGGCTTGGCCTTTTTTTATTCCTCATGGGGATTGTGTGGCATCTGTCATTTTTTGAGGGGTGTGGGTTTTGCTCTGCTAATGAGTACAGGTGGGTTAAGGACACAGGAGGGCAGGGAATCACGTGTGCTCAGTTACAGAAAGTCCTCTGTGCTTTCTGTCTCTTCTTGTGGTGAGCTTGTAGCTTTGGTTCCCATAGGAGGTCCAGCCTTGGCTCCCACAGAATGTTCAGTAAGGTTCCTGAATGGTTTCTGCATCTGGAAGCAGATACAACTAACACACAGGTGTTTATCAGAGAAGAGGCTACTGTGATGGGTAAAAAGCTATCTGATGTAAGAAAAAGGGGGTTGGCTGCTGCCGTCGGGTGACATAACCTGGAAGGTTCTGCCTCAGCCCACCTCTGCACACCTCATGCATTGTACTGCTTCCTTTGAAGAGTCTGTAATTGAGATTTGCTCTTATTCTAGGTCTTTATGAGTGTTTTTCTTGGGTGGGAGCAGCTCTTTGGGGTAGTCACATTATTATGCTAGATGTCATTCAATTCATCAGTTTTTAAAACCCCCAGTCTTCCCAGCTATGAGCTCTGGGCTAATTTTCTAGCCCTAGTGCTGTTATTTATTGACTGGTTGACCTTGGAGGAGCCCTTTAATATCTCTGAGCTTTTATTTTCTTATTGATAAAATGCAGCAATGTGACCAGATCACCTGAGTTTGCTATACTTTATTGTTTGCCAAGACTCAAAACAAAATAAAACAAAACAGAAAATACAAAATATTATGTACTGAATAGAAAACACATCACTAAGTAAGTTTACTCTATGAGGGTCCTCTGACACAAAAATTAAAAGCAAAATAAAAAACCTGAGCATATAACTGTCACATATGTTAGGACATCTTTACATTTCAAGCGACGATACCAATGTTAAAACAGAATACGTATAGTTTATACACTACTTGACTTTTGTTACAATAAATTAGCATGACCACCTTTTAGGTAGATAAAAGGTAAGTTACTTATTGGATAATGATAGAAGGTTCTCAATAGGCAGCCAATGTTATACTCATTCATAGAAAACTATCGGCTTTTCCAGGAACTGGTGACCAGTTAGTCAGAGAGTGCATATTAGGTGTGACTGCGTATGTCTTGGAAAATTAAATATTTCCCAGACAAATGAAAACTGGGTTTACTTTTTAAGAGCTCTGTGATAAATGGACTTGTGTAGGCCTGAAGAAGGTAGTTTTGTCTGATGAACTAAACATGCGATTTGGAGTTAGAAGACCTGGGTTCAAATTCAAGTTCTCCAACTTCTTAGCTTTGTGATATTTGCTTAAGTTCTCTGAGTTTTGGTTTCCCAATAATAGGAACTAGACCTACTGTGCAGAACAGTTGTGAGAATTAAGTGAGAAAACGAGGCAGCTATGAGAAAGCATGCATCATAATCTGTTATTCAAATTTGAACCTTCTGGAAACTTGAACAAATAAATAACAATAACTACAGCTAAATGCAAATTAATCAAATTGGCTATACTGACCATAAAATATTTAGGAGCCATTCTCATCTCAGAGGGAGAGAGGGTCTATCTAATTGCTATTAACAGAATGAAAACAATATGCAACTCCAAAAAATGCAGTGATTTTTTTTGTCTTATTATTTTCTGAAATTATTAACTTCCCATAGGAGCTGCATTAGATAAATAATGAAGTACTTTAACTGAGTAAAAGTCTGATTTTAATCAACCATTAAACGGCAACATCCTCTGATTTCTTGGAATGTAAAGAACCAGAAGAACTCAAAATCATAACAAGAGGCAAGCTTTGCCAGAAGGTTGGGTAGCCTCCCTCAGATGAGCTTTGGGAAACCCTGTGCTGTTAGAATACATGATCACAGGATACAAAGGAATTTCCAGAGATAAACTAGTTTATCATCCCACATAGTCTTCTCTTCTCTCAGAAATGAGGACTGACCTTAGGTCATCACCCATCTCTCCCTCCACTCACATTTTAGTTAAAGCGACTATTTTATGGGGGTGAGGGGGAGGCTACAACAAAGACTTTTATGGAAGAACATTGCCTAAACGATGGAATGCTTTCCTTTTAATGCAACATTAAAAGTTCACTCCCAAAGCAAAAGCATTTAAAGATACATGCGAATTTGAAAATTTGAATATAGTCTCCTGTTCAGTGCTGTTCCTTAACAACTTCACAACTTATCTGCAGGTCTTAACTTACTGGAGCTCATGTAAAGAAATGAACTAACTCTTTTTTCAGGTCTTCATTGTGTGCATTTATTGATGCCTTAGACCACTGGTTACTAATTTAAAAATATTTAGCAAAACAGACTTTTTTTAAAAAGTAACAAAGTGACACATGTTTGATAAGGAATAATAGTCAAGCACTGTTTACTTAATAACAATGTAAAACTGAGAAATATAATCAATTTTCTATTGCCTAGAGATAGCAAGTAACCTTAGAAGTTGTTACAACTTGAAAATTCAGGAAAAAACTCTTATTCCTCAGGAAGGTGTGAGAGTATAGGGAGAAGCACTAAATCAAGCGATTCACTACATGGCCTTGAGTTCAGGCTTTTGCTTTCTAGTTTTGTCACTTCCTAACTACATGACCTTGAAGAGCTGCAAAGTGTAACATCTTTGGAAATGATCCATTCAGTGATCCCACTTTGTAGATGAGAGCAAGTTTGCAAGTGAATATTGAAGGAGCTTCTAAAAAGACAGTAGTAATCTCTCTACAGCAAGAGGTTTCAGCTTCTGCAGGAGGATTGTTTTGTGCAGATTCTCCCAACGACTATGTAACAACATGCTTGGACAGTGGTATAGTGCCTGATGTTTGTAATAAGAATTAAAATGAAAATCAAAGCAACATTTCACATTTCTTCAAACTGATCACAGTCAGCATATAATGCACGGATAACTGGAAAATGCCACATGACCAAGGGGGCCACTTCCTTCACAACTTTGGTTAGGGAGCCACCCCAGCGCGCTTTGCAAATGCAGTAAACAAAGGAGACGCATCCTCATACAGCCTCTTAAGGCTCCTCCATTCTTTACTTGTTTTTGCTTATATCTGAGGTATTGGGGCTTGGTTATGCTGGAGGTAGAATTCATGAGCGTAAATGTGAACAGGTTATCAGGTTTGGTTTCCTTTTAAGGGAGAGAGAATCTCCATAATGGAAGAAACAGGTGGTGTACTGTGGATGAGTTGAATATTATTAGTATAACCAAAAGTTGTAACCTAAACATTCATCACATGCTTACTGTATGGGTGGTGCTAAACTCTTTATATTTAACTGAATCGTACCCTTCAAGCTGACTCCCTCTTTTCTCTGCCAGAACAAACCTCCAGCGGGGAGACCTGTTAGGTGCTGGGAGGTGGCTAGGAAGCAAGCAGGGCTCATCAGAGCAGATGCAGAAGAGAATGGAGGCAAGCGCACCCAAAGGACTCCACACATCCTGTCAGGACTCCACAGCACCCCCGGTCCTGAGGCAGCGCGTGTCTCCGTGCCTACGTGAACTTGTGAATTCTGGCTATTCATTCCTGTTTTTGAGTCTAAGTGGAGAAAACACTCTTAACTTCCCCAATTTCTCCCTCTGGGATTTTCCTTTCTCCTGGCTTAGGCCAAGGGTAGAAAATCATGAAGGGCCCATGGGGTATGGCTTAGAGCTGGCTGAAGAGGTAGCAGAACTGCCTTGGGTGAGCGTTGGCTCGAAGTAGCTACTCGGGCCAACCTTCAGATTCTCTGAGGATGGACATGGCGACTTAGATGGATACATGCTTTGCTGTTTTAGCAGGTTTACAAGGTGTTACCACATATACATTTAGAGTGTGTGTGTGTGTGTGTGTGTGTGCCTGCATGCACAGCGATGCATCTATGCACAGATACGTAATAAGAGTATCTCGGACGGTGGGTGAAACAGAGTGGCACTTGATAAATGTGTTTTCTTCCTCATTCCCATTCCCTACCCAGGCATATAATGAACAGCATACAATTTCGTTGCATCAGCTATCACCGAAGATTCCCCTTCCTGATTTTGTCTTTATTACAATCATTCACTTCAGAACTCAGGATTTATAGTATAGCAAAGAGGTGATAAGCAACAAATTGGAGGCCGAGGGGATGAAAAGCGACTCTCAACGTCAACAGGAAGAATACAATGTCTGGATTCAGTTATTGCTACTTTGGGGCATGTTAAAGTCTGAAAAGATCCCAGTGATTCCTAACGGCAATTTCTTCTTGAACTTATTTAAAATAAAAATGGAGGTTTTATTTAATCGGGCTGTAGGCGCTGCCCAGTAGTTCACACAGTTTATATATCTGTTTAAGTGCAAGCACTAAAAAGAAACTAACCCTCTGCTTTCCACAAACCAAATGTCCTTTGGGTGTTTAGCAAACTAAATGGCACCTAATGCTTTGTATCTCTTTTTAATTAAAATCCTAAAATCACTATAGGAAGCCAAGCAGCAAAGCACACAAGATCAAATCAAAACACTGATTCTTCAACATCACTGGTTGCTTATATACAGAAGGCAACATACCAAAATTAATCTACACTATGGAAAGATCAGCGAGTAAACAAAATTACAGATGGGCAGTTACTCAGAAGTGAAGGACATGACCCATTAAGGCAGCACTGGCTGAGTTTTCTCTGGTAAAGGAAGCATCGACCAATTTCCATGACCAGTGAGTGGTTTTTAAAAAAACAAAGAATCATAAACACTGGGATAATGTTTTGAAAAAGAAACAGGACAGCTTTCAGGACTCCTGCAAAAGAAATTCATATTGGAATTTTAATTGTGGATCAGTAAACATACACAGGGACAGAACGGTATAAAGTTGTAGCAATCTTTACTCAAATACAAAATAAAGATTCCCTAGAAATGATTACTATTGTTAATTAGCACTCTTTGGGCTCCTTTTTTTAATCTATCATTCAAAGCAGTTATTAGGAAGTCCTGCTGATATTTCAATAACATATGGTCAGGCTGAATTTTACCTGAGGGGGATGCGTCCACTTGCACTTCTGACCTGTTGTTCTGCTCTGACTGTAACTAGGTCCGGAGTGCTGGGGCGGCTTACCTGCCAGGTTGTCTATGTCACCGTGTCCCAAGCATCTGTTGCCCACCTAAACAATGACGTCCATTGTGCCTGCAAAGGTCTGACTTTGACCAAAAATGTTTCAAAGCTGTTTCATACACACATTTTGGGATTTGTTTTCTTTGCAGCTTGTTTTGTTGTTGGCTTTTTCTAGATGCGCCTGGAAATATTCTGGCGTTCATTACAGATCCAGCACTCTCTGTTGACGACACAACCGTAGGACACAAGGAACAGATTAAAAAGAGAAAAGAAAAGAAAAGAAAAAACCCCTTGAAAACATGTTCAAATGAAAACAGCTTTCACGTGGCGCTGAGAAATATAACATAGGCACTTCTGCTTCCGGAGGTTTCATGTTTTGATAACAGATCGCTTTTCCAAGACACTGTCTTTCACGACTGGAGACTCCCTCCCGGTACAAAGCATCTAGTTCGCTGGAGAGCTTGTTCCCCCAAACGCCTTTTGGAGCATTCATCTTTCTTCAAAAGACTGTCTCTGTGGCTGCAGAGAGAAGTTCCTGTTGGTGCTGAGGGCCGCTGGCGCAGCCCCATCTCCCCATCAGCATGTAGGGGTGCAGCTCCAGATCGTCCATCACGCGAGGCTGCTGGCTCCAGAGAACCCAGTTATCCATCAACAAATAGAAAGGAGTGTCAAGTGTGACTTTCTCCCCAAATTAGTTCTGTCTGCCCCTCTGTCTAGTTCCTTACAGTGAGTGTAATTCAACAGTGTCTGTCTCTGCAACATTCTAAAGCTACTAGGCTACTGGGGATTTTTTTTAAGTGACTACTTTAGAGTTTTCTTTTTTTGAGAAAAATCTGTGCTAAAAAGGCACTCGATAAAATGAACTGCCTCACTCCGGTGTATGTAGCAATGACACGTTGGACTAGATTCTATAATTTAACAAAGGAGATGACGCATTTGGATAAAACATTCTAATTATGCAGACTCATCTACTTTCAGTGAAAAAAACAAAGTCAAAGAAATAATGGGTCGCATTGACAGAGACCAGCCTGACCATGAAGTCGAAGTCACGGGCATCCCCTGGCCCGCAGAGCTCCGGGTGGCCGCTGGTGGCCTGGGCGCAGGGAAGCCTCACTGGCAGCAGCCGTGGGAGCCGAGCCTCCTGGAGACCTGAGTAAATGAGACGAAGGTGAAGTTCTCACAGTTTTCCAGTTTGACCTTCTTGGCTAAGTTGGGGACAATGCCCCGCAGGGACCGCAGTCCCATCCTCTGCTCCTCATACCACACGCTGCCCGTGTCCGTGGCCTCCTTCCTGGCTGTAAGGTAGAAGGGGGACTTGGCCTCCATTTGGGTGGGGGGCCGGTGGATGTACATGTACTTGTAGAGGAGGCAGTAAGGGCACTGCTTGTGGCCCCTGGAGTGTTCGTGGTAGATTTTCCCGTGGCAGACGCGAGCGGACCCGCTCCGGCTTTCCCGCTTCACGCTGTCCGTCCGGGCAAAATAGGGCTGGTTCTGGGGGTCCGTGAGCAGCTCGATGTCACCGTACATCAGATCTGCATGCTCCTGCAGTGTCCGCATGTTCAGGTACTGGCTGTTGTACTTGACCACCGTGGACAGGAGTGTGATGGGGCTGTCGTCCCCGAGACACCCTGCCTGCCACATGTCCTCCTCATCGGACAGGGAGAAGTAGACGATGTTTCGAGAACGCGCCCCGGACATCCCTGCCTTACTCAGCACCCACAGCTTCTCCTTGAGTTTCTTGGTGGAAGAACTGAAAGTGCTGCTGGTGATGGAAAAGCCCACGCCCGCGTTCTTCAGGATGCGGTCCAGGCCTCGGCGGATGGCGTGGAGCGAGGTGGCCAGGAAGTCGGAGCCATCGCTCTTCTTGACGGTGACGTAAAAGTTCTCGAGCAGTTCGTTCAACTTCGCTGCGGGGATCTCAAACGAGACAAACACTGAGGTTACACATCTGAGGACACTCAAGTAGCCAGACCCCTCCTGCCTTCTCCTAACCCTCACCGGGGGCTGGACTGTGGACAACGCATGTTCTGCCCGCTGGAGAGCTGCGTCCTTCGCGTAAGAGAGTGGGAAGCGCAGTGCCTCCCAGGCTGAAAGATCTAGGTTCCTCATTCGGTTCCACCTAAACTTTTTAAACCACAGTGTTTCCAGCGGCAATAACTTAATGAATCAATACCGCTCCAAAGATTATTGTAATGATTAAAGTAATGGATGCAAAAAGGGTTGCTCAATAGTAATGAACACGTACAGGCGTGCAAATATCTACATGCTTGTACCCATGTTTATATGGGCATGCGTATATCACATGTGTGTACACACACACACATGTGCAAATACATACAGGTATATATAATCCATATAAATACTTATTATTGGTCTTTGCAACTTTCACTATTCTTCTCTGGAAGTCCCTTTCCAGAGCACATCATTTCTCTAGCAATTTCCTTTCTTCCCTTTCAAAAAAATTCTCTGAAGCATCTCTGAACTGGACTTATCACACTCTGAGTCACCGGCATTAATGTCCTTGATATCTGCATACGCTGTTAGGTGATGCTGGTGCTAAACATGGGGTGCTGTGGGGAAAGACAACCAACAGACCCATTTTGCATAGCAAGTTAATGCTTCTTGATTTTTCACTTGGATTTAATTATGTGACTGGGTTTTGAAATATCTCTAGTCTAATGACATCGTTGTTTACTCAAAATAAATGAAAAACTCCAGACTGTAGTGACAATTAGAGAGCCCCTTACTTGAGTCTGATGGGAAGAAAAGGAGGTTCAGCTGATAAGAAAGCTCTGCTTTCAAGTGGAAGCATTCAAGAGACAACCAGACCTTACAGCTCACGTTGAATATACATTTGAGGACAAAAGGAAATCTGAATATAAAGATTCTAAGCAGAAACTGTGTCGGGTCCATTTTTCTAATAGTCCTTTGGTCAATGAGAATATTAAAACTGAATTATAGATTAAAATGGAACCAAACAGAAACCATTACATATCAAAATGTGAGTTCCAAATAAGAGAAGAGAATGAAATGATGGTCAAAGATAGATAACATTCTCAGATGGCTTTATGGAATTGATTTAGCTTTCTTTTTTGCATTTAAATAGCCAATAAAGACACTTCACAGTAACCTCAGAGCCTTGTATAATTTTGCTTAAAAAAAAACCTTATTGAACATAAAACTGAGTGTTCAACTCAAAGCCAGAACAAGTAAATCAAATAAAAAAAAAAGTAGTGAATCAACAAAAATTAAAACATAAATTAATGAACTAGAAAAGATACAGATTTAGAGAAAAAATGAAAATATGTACCCTTTGAAAAGACTCATAAAGTTGACACACTTCCTACAGTTTTGACAGAACAAGAGGAAAAAAAGGAGAAAAGAAAATAGACATTCAAACAATATTAGAAATGAAAAACTATAACTTTAGACAATGAAATAATATATACTTTATGCATATTAATTTGAAAATCTAGATAACCTGAACAATTTTCTCGAAAAATATAAATTACCAAACTCAGTTAAACAGGAGGTGAAAGAGCTGAAGACTTTGAAATAAGAAGCGAATGAAATGATGGTCAAAGATAGACATCTTAAACAGACGGTTTCATGGAATTCGGCTTTTATATTTAAATTGTTTTTTTCTAACACAAATCTGACTGATACTACACTAAAAACAAAGTAAATGAATACAAATGTAAACTTCCGTAAGTGAAAGTACAGGCAACTTTTTTGGATCATGTTAAACGAGAGGTGTGTGCATTAGAACTGTGTGAAGGACGTCCATGGCGCCCAAGCAAACGCGTAAGGTGCCACTGATGGTTCCATGCAAAGCAAGGGCCGCCCATGTCATCGAATCAAGTCAGGACTGCAGGAAGCAATGCTAATCTAGACAAGCAGGGTGTGTGCCAAGTGTTAGGATGATTCGATCTTCATAAACATTCTAATACAACTGAATTATTTATACTTAATGAAAATTTGAACTTCATAATTGCTAAAATTTATTTTGTAAAATGTGACATTCATAAAAATTCAAATTAAATTTAGATTCAACATTTTAAAAATCCTCTGACTATAAAGACTGTTTTACATACAAGAACTATAAAAATTATACCTAAAGGGTGCACATCTGTGACTCAGGCAGCTAAGGTACAACTCACATAAAGCTTATGAACCCAGGTATGAGATCCAGGGGTAAAATACACACACACACACACACACACACACACACACCCCTCTAAGATGAAGACATTAGATTCTTTCTAATAAAGTCTGGAATAGGTGGTGTGCTCTGGTGGATTAGTGGTTTGTTCCACGGCCTCTGGTCAAGAGCGCAGTCCACACATATCTGGGTTTGCATCCTAGGGCAGGGAGGAACAACCAAGATGAACAACTAAATAAAAATAAAGTTCTTCTTTCTCCTTTTTCTTCTATCCTGTCTGTCTGTTCACCTTCATTCTTGCCTGCACCTTTCCTTTAAAAGAATATAAATAAAAAAATAAAGTCAGGAATAAAATAGGCATGCTGAATATCATTATTATTATACTGTTCTGGGGTCCTAGCCAACAAAGCAGACAAGAAAAATTATGCACACATGTACATGCCTGCACGTATTACGTAGTATAGGAAAATGACAACATAATTTTTGTTTAAAGGAAAGGTACAGACAGGAACGAAGGCAAGTAGAAGTAGGCAGGCAGAAAGGAAGACAGAGGAGGAAGAAACATTTTTAACTTATTTTATTTAGGGGTTCATCTTGTCTTTTCTCCCTGGTCCAGCCGGGTCTTAAACTGGGGACCTTGAGATGTTTATGGACTAGGCCTTGCGTGAACTAAGCCACTAAGCCACCAGGGTGCGCCCAAGAATAATTGTTTGATGACAATGTAATGGTTGGTCTAGGAAACTCCAAGAGGTTCAGGTGCAAAGCTGGCAGGGCAGGTATTATACAGAATACGAATAAATTCGTAAAAACCAGTCCAAATAACTTCCCAGTAACCATTACAAGCAAACTCAGCTGGTTTTAGATTTTTATGCTGTCGGTCACAATTCCCTGTTTCAAGTGCAGAGAGATTTCACATAGCGCAAAACAGAGTCACTCCTCGAGGCTCACGTCTTACGGCTTCAGGCAATGGGCAAGAGAACAACCATCTTCAGAAGAAAAAAGTGTAAAGGAAGGATTTTAACCGCTCACTCCTGACCCAGACAACCGATACTAACTTGATGACCTCCACAGTGACCATGGGAATCACAGGAGAAGAATGCTCCTGAAAAAGATGCCCAACAGAAAGTTTATGAGCACAGTGCTTCACAACAAAGAAAAACAAAACTTGTTCTGCTGCCCTTAGGATACACTTGAAACTGCTTACCCGGCAGGCAAGTCTTCATCCTGTTTCCACCTTATTTGCAAAGATAGCATAGCCCCTCTGGGGGTTCCCTTGACCCCTGGCATGTGACTTTACCGCTGCTCCCACTGAGAGGTGGAATCTATTTTCCCACCCTTGGAATCTGAGCTGCCGAGCTTCATTTTGACCAACAGAATGTGACAGAAGTGACAATGTGTGAGCTCCAAGCCTAGGCCTCCAGGGATTCTGCTTTCATCTTCTGGGTTCTTAGGCGTTCTGCTTTCATAGTCTTAAAATATGACATTGCCATGTGAGGAAGCCCAGGCAGGTCATGGGAACATGTGGCGCAGAGACACACGCTCTCCCATCGAAGAGCCGGATGACCAAACCCACAAGTGTCCCACCCGAAACTAGCAGTCACCACGCCGCTGAGCACAATTCCTAAAATCATGAGCAAATGAAATAAATGTTGCTTTAAATTACTAAGTTTTGGGGTGGCTTGTTACATGCAAAAATAGCAACTGACCCACACCTGACTTCTCTAGCCTCATTTCCTATTCTCTTTGTATTCTGTTTTCCTGCCTCACTGAATGTTGAACTGTTCACAGAAACCCGGAGGCCCTTTCTAAATTTTTACTTCCTCTGCCATAGTTTTCTTCTAACTGTCTCTACTTGGAAAATCTCCATTCATTCCAACCTAGCTCAAACCCTACTGTCCATTTAAAGACTTCTCCAGCTTCCTTAAGGAAAGTGGTACTCTCACCTGGGATCCACCGCCCTGAATGTAAATTCTATTACGGCTCTTTCCGTGTGTGCATGATCTTTATCTATTTATGTGCCTGTCTCTCATTGTGGACTGAAAGTTCTCTAAAGGCAGGAACTATATCTTAGACATAACTGGGTCTTCAATATGTACCCATAATACTGAAATATGTAATTGACATGAACTGATAAATGTAGTTAAATCAATGACTAAACATGGTGTTATTAGAATCAGGCCGACTTAGGATACAGAACATTTTTCATGATTTCCACAGAATACCACACTTTCCAAAGTAAAATCAGAGCAAAAGTAATCTCTGGAGCAGTTAACAGGTCAGAATATATTTTCTGCACATAAGAAACTTGGTTCTGGCCTGTGTTGGTTGACTCCTTATTTTCTCAGATTGAGCTTTGGTTACCAAGATCTTCAGTTTGTTATCAGGACATTGTGAGAAATTGTGTTCCTTCATTAACCACTCTGAATTGATTTACTGTCAAAATTCACCATGGATTAGAAACTTGGCTTCCTCAATCTAAAAATTACCAGTGAAAAGGAAGATCTTGGTCATGGGGCAGAAGATTCCTTTGGGAGGTGGGGAGGAGAATGAGAAAAATACTGACTCGTCTGTCAAATCCTCCAGCTTTAGCACTACACAGTAATACTTGATAGTTGTAAGTTCCTGTAAGAAAAGTCAATCCAAGACTTGTTTTCTGAGAAATGCCTCAAACTCCCCTTTGTGATAACAGATAAATAAGACAGGATGAAGAAAGGGGAAAAATGCTTATGAACTGCAAGGACTTTTTTTTTTTTAAGAGGAAGGCAAGTAGACAGAAAGGAAGGCAGGCAGTAGGCAAGAAGGGAGAGGAGGAAGAAGCATTTAATTGTTTACTTAGTTTAGGTAGTTAACTAGTTCGTTCTTTAGTTCGTTATTTAGCTAATTAGTTAGCTGCTTAATTAGCTATTTACTTGGTTAGTTGGTCAGCAGTTTAGTTAGGCAGTTAGTTGTTTCTTTAGGTGGTTAGTTAGTCTTTAGCTGGTTAATTAGTTGCTTAATTGGGTAGTTTTTTAGTTAGATGGTTAGTTTAATTAGTTAGTTGTTTAGTTAGGTGGTTATTCGTTTAGTTAGGCAGTTAGTTGTTTAGTTAGCTAGTTGTTCAGTCTGCCCCCTGCTGCCGGGCCGGGCTGTGAACCAATGCTGCAGACACACTGCTCCCCAGGCATGGGCTGAACACCTGAGCCACGAGAGCATGTCAGGTCTACAAGTACTTTTTAGGAAAACAAAACTAATCTTGAAGTAGTAAGCATTGCTGACAACAAAATATTTCATCTTTCTAGTGACCAAATTTTACTCTATTCAGAAATATTAGTTTTGAATTTCAAGATACGATTAGATAGCAAGTGAGTTTAAGGAATGCATAAGTCAATGAGAGTGCAGGAGGGGTCAGCGTGGAGTGTGAACCCTGGCAGGATGGGTCAGTGTGGACTATGTCACAAATGACAGTTTGAAGGAAAAATACAATGTGGAAAACAGTAGATCACAGAATGATTTAGACGACACTTTGAAGTCTGATTTGACTCTTTTCTTTCTTCCTTGAACAAACAACTAAATTTGAGCCTCACCAAGCCATGATCAAAAGCAGTTAACTGCATAGTGAAGGAACTGAAATGGTAGTGGTGAAATTAATTGATTAAATACAGATGTTGATTTACAATGATACATAACCTTAAACTTAATAATGTTATAACTTAATAATGTTCCTTCAATAAAATTAATTTTAAAAAGCTGTTATTTAGCTTGTCTACTGAAAGTTATTATCTATCTTTAAAAACACATCTACACTAACAATATCTTGCATTGAGACCAAGAAAATCAGATGAAAGAGGATGAGCCTTGATAATACAATTCTTTCTTCCTACTAAGTCTTGGCTAATTCTCTAAGATATTGCCCTCTTAATTTATTCTTAAGAATATTTAACTTGACTGGTCCATATGAGTCGATTACAGAGGACTGAAACATATCTTTTTCTCCATCTACCCACTATGCCTCTAGCTAACACTAAACAATGCCAGATGGGAAGGTAAAACACACTGTTGGAGAACTGGGACATTTCCACCACCTGAGATTTGAGTATTATTTAAGCCATGGAAGAAATGGAAAAATGAGGTTCTTTTCCTGGCTTCCTGCATGGAAATTTAACAGGCAACTGTCTGCATAAAGTTAGGAAAACAAGACTATTTGGCTCAGAAAAGGTTAAGTTTATAGGGGCGAAAGAAATGGCGATGGGGATCTGTGAGATTAGGAAAAATTTAAAATTACTCTTTTAATAAAAGTGAAAGCCATATAAGTATTGATTTATATATACTTTTTAAAATTGTGGCAAGATATACATAACATAAAATAGGCTGTCTTAACCATTTATAAGTGCACGATTCAGTGTCATTAAGCACATTCACAAGGTAGCACTATCATCACCACCATTCACGTCCAGGACTTTTTCATCATTCCAAACAGAAACTGTACTCATTAAACAGTAAGTCCATATTTATCCCTCCACGCAGCCCCCGGGAACCTCCATTATACTTTCAGGCTCTATGAACTTATCTATTCTGGTAACCATAATAAGTGGAATTATACATATTTGTCCTTTTGTGTGAGGGTAAGGCACATTTATTTCACTTGTTACAAGGTTTTCAAGGTTCTTTCATGTTGTTGCATAGATCAGTACATACAATCTGTAGAATCGAGAATTCCTTTTGTTCAATTTAATCCTACGTATTTTCTTCTTTTTGATGCTATCATAAATAGAATTACTTTAACTTCATTTTTGGGTTGTTCCTTGCTATTTTATACAAATAAAACTGATATTTGTATATTGGACTTGCATCCTTGCTGACTTCATTTATTATGTCTAATTGTTTTCCAGTGGCTTCATCATGATGTTTTATAGACACGATCATGTCAATTGCAAAAAGAGATACTTTTGCTTCTTTTAATTCTGGAAGCTAAAAGCCTTCATTTTCTTGCTAAATCACCCTGGTTTTAACTCTAGTACAATGTTGAATAGAAGTGGCAAGAGAAAACACCCTTCTTTCTTTTTGAAAGGAAAGGTGCAGGCAAGAATGAAGGAGAATAGGCAGGCGGGGAGAGGAGGAAGAAGCATTTTATTCTATTTATTTATTTTTATTTAGTTGTTCATACTGGTTGCTCCCCCCTCCCTCCCACCCCAGAACGTGAACCTGGGTCCTTGCAATGTACAAGGACTGTGCTCCTTTGAATGTGACTAACATAACGATTACTCTACTGGGGCATGCCCCAAATAGCCTTCTCTTACTACTGATCCTAGGAAGACAGAAGCAATTAGTGCTTCCCTACTGCATATGATGCTAACAGTAGGTTTTTCAGAGATACCCCTTACAAGGTTGAGGAAGTTCCCTTTTATTCATAGTGTAAAAGTTTTTATTGTTGCTACTGATATGGCTTTATCTTTTTGTCATTTATTCTGTTGATATGGTGTATTACATCAATTGATTTTCAGATGTTAAAACCAACCTTACATTCCTGGGATATATCACGCAGAGTCACGATGTACAATCTTTTTTACATATAAAGTCAATTAGGTCAAGTTGGGTTAATCATGTTGTTGAAGTCTTCCTTATCCCTACTAATTTTCTAATTGAGCTATAAATTACTAAGAAGTATTGAAATCTCCAATTAAAACTGTGAATTTGCTATTTTTTCCCTTAAGTTTTATCAATTTTTGTTTCATGTCTTCATGCTGTTTTAAGAGCATACACATTTAAGAGCATCGTGCTCTTTCTATGAATTGAACTTCTGACCATTTTCACCTTCTAAACATTATGAAATTTTCCTCTTTATGCCTATTAAAATTCCTTCTGTGAGAGTCTACTTTGTCAGAAATCAATAGCCACTTCAGTTTTTCTATGGTTAATGTTTGTGTAGTATACTTTCTCCCAGCCTTTTAGTTTTGCTTTTTATGAGTCTTTATATTTCAAGTCAGATTCTAGTTTAAAGCACAAGCTTTTTTTATTCAGTCTGAATATCTCTCTTTAAATTGGAATTTTAGGTCATTTCCACTTGATTATCAAGATGACTGATTAAAATTTATCATCTTACTATTTGTTTTCTATTTGTCCCATCCCTTAAATTTGTCCCTTAGTTTCTTCAGCTTGCCTTTCCTTCTTTTTGACTGATAATAATAATTTTATATATACATATAAACACACACATTTATATATATAACAATTCCATTGATTTCCATTGTTCGGTTTCAGCTCTGTCTCTTTGTTTTATGTTTTGAGTGGTTGCTCTAAGATTTACATTATATATCTTTAACTTATCACATCTACCTTCAGATACTATACTACTTCATGTATGTTGTTGGAACCTTACACTACATTTTCATTCTTCCTTCTATCCTCTGTCCTATGGGTGCTGTACATTTTTTCCTCTATGCAGAAAGTAAAATGTAAGCCTTGAAATGCATTGTTATTGCTTTTTCTTTGGTCAATTATTTTCTAAGGAAATTAAAAATGAGAAAAAGTCTTTTAGATTTACCATTATATCACTTTTTATTCCATCTTATATAATTCTGCTTCTGCCTGAAAAACTTCTTTTAATATTTATTGTTCTGTAGGTCTTTTAATGATGAATTTGCTCAGATTTGATTTGTCTTAAAAACCATTTCATCATACATTTCCCTTCTAAGTAAAATTCTAGCAGGACAATTAGTCTGAAAAAAAGTCTTTATTTCATCTTACATACCATGTCTCTTTTCCCTGGCTTACTCTACTTCTTCTTTGAATTGGTTTTGAGCAATTTGACTATAAAGTACATTTGTGCAGTTTTCTTCATGTTCTATGTTTGGGATTCAATGAGCTTCTCACATCTGGATTTATAGCTTTCATTAAATTGGGGAGAAACCATGAGTTTCTTTAAATAGTTTTACTTCTCTTTCCTTCTTTTTCCCTCTTCTTCAGAGATTCCAATTATCTGTCATCATACATTATAGTTGAATTTTTAGAAGTTCAGTTTCAGGTCTTTTTTTATCTTCCATTTCTCTACTTAGCTTTTTGAATATACCAAATCTAGTCATATTATATTTATATATTACCTTTGACTATAATTCTAAAATCCATCAATTCTGAGTCAGTTTTGATTGACTAATATGGGATTTTTTTTTTTTTACTTGTTTGTATGTGTGCTAACTTTAATTTAGATACCAATGTGAATTTTATTTCCTTGTTTCTGGATTTTTTTTTTACTAGTCCTATAAATATTCCTAAGCTTTGTTCTGGGACACAATTACTTAAAAACTGAACTTTTTGGGTTTTGCGTTTTTTTACTGAGATATAATTGACAAAAAACATTATATTAATTTCAGGTATACAACACAGTGATTTGATATTTGCATATATTGTGAACTGATGGCCAAAATAGATAAATTAACATCCATCACCACATAAAGTAACAATTTTTTTCTTGCAGCAAGAATTTTAAGATTTACTCTCATAAACTCTTAAATATATAATACAGTATAATTCATTATATCATCATGCTGTATATTACATCCTTGGGACTTATTTTATAACTGGGAATTTGTATTTTTTGACCATCTGTACCCATTCTTGCCTAATCCCATATCTGACCTTCGGCAATCACCAATTGGTTCCCTGCATTTATGAGTTCTTTTGACTTTGGAATTTTCTAGGTTCCACATATAAGTGAGATAATATAGCATTTGTCTCATTTATTTCACTTAGCCTAATCCTACCAGATTTCATATGTATTGCTGCAAATGGCAATCAACATTTCATTCCTTTTTATGGCTGAACACTGCCTATACATATAAAAACACACATATCACATTTTCTTTGTCTATTCACCCACAAATGTATATTTTGATATTGTAATTGATATTGTAATGTCTTTGATATTGTAAATATGCTGCAAGGAGCAAGGGCTGTATCTATTATTTAAAAAAACTTTTTTAGTATTTTACTACAGTAACTTCGTCTTAGACATTAAAATAAACTTATATGTATAGGTTCCCCATGTGTGTAGTTTCCCAATTCCTCAGATATTTGTCAGCACACCCTGTCCTCTATCAAATCACCAAGAGTTCTTCATCATTGTCCAGTGGGCTGTGTGAATACTTGCCCACCCCATCCCATTCCATACTGGTAACCTCAGTTCTACTGCAAGGGTTCAAGGTTGGTTTTGTTTCATTCGCATTTCACCTATGAGTGAGATCATCTGGTTTCTGTCTTTCTTCTTTTGACTTATTTCACTTAGCATCATCCCCTCTTGATGTAATCCTATTGATCCAAATGATGGGATTTCATCTCTTCTAAGAGCTGTGTAGTACGCACGCACACACACACACACATACACTCACACACACACACATATATATCACATCTTAATCCATTCATCTGATGTTGGCACTTAGGTAGTTTCCAGTTCTTAGCTATTGTGAATAGGGCTGCAACATATGGGGGTGCATAAATATCTGTGAATTATTGTTTTTGTATCTTTTGGGTAAATGCCCAGAAATAGGATGGTGGGATCATATAGGAGTTCCATATTCAAGTTTTTGAGAGATCGCCATACTGTTTTCCATAGGGGTTGCACCTATTTGCAATCCTACCAATAGTTTAAAAGTGTTCCCTTTTCTCTATATCCTCACCAACATTTGTTGTTTAGAGACTTTTGGATAAGATTCAGTCTCTCAGGTATAAGATGATATCTCATTGTTGTTAAGATTTGCATTTCCCTGATAGCCAGTGAGTAGGAACATCTCTTCACGTGCCCTGTTGGCCATCTGGGTATCCTCTTCAGAAAAATGTCTCTCCAATTCCTCTTCCTATTTTTTTTAACTGGATTGCCTGTTTTTCTGTTACTGAGTTTTAGGAGTTCTTTGTATATTCTGGATATTAAGTCCTTGTCAGAAATATGGAATGCAAATATCTTCGAGTTTTTAGGTTGTCTTTTTGTTTTGGTCGTGTTTTGTTTTCATTGTGAAGCTTTTTAGTTTGACATAGTCCCAGTTTTTTTGTTTGTTTGTTTGTTTGATTGTTTCCCTTGACGATGGCATGGTGTTCAGTCTCCAAGGGCCTCTCTAAGGCTGATGTCATGAAGAATCATTCCTAGGTTGTCTTCCAAAAATGTTATGGTTTCTAGTCTTAACGTCCAAGTCTCCGGCTCATTTTGAGTTAATTTTTCTGAATGGTGTTACAAAGTGGCCTAACTTAATTTTTTTGTATGTGCCTGCCCAGTTATTCCAACACCATTTAATGACTTCCTTTCTTCACCCTATGCTTTTGGCTCCTTTGTCCTAATTAACTGACTAGAAGTGAGTGGATCAATTTCTGGGATTCATTTCTATTCCACTGGTCTGTGCCTCTGTTATTATTCCAGTACCATACCGTTTGATGACTATTGCTTTGTCATGATGGATGATCTTTCTGATGCATTGCTGAATTCAGTTTGCTAATATTTTATTGAGAATTTTTGCATCTATGTTCATTAGAGATATAGGTCTGCAATTTTCTTTCTTGGTGACATCTCTGTCGGTTTTTGGTATCAGTGTAATGTTAGCCTCAAAAAAAAGTATTTGGGAGAGTTTCATGTTCTTCAATATTTTGGAAGAGTTTGAGAAGAATAGGTGTTAATTCTTCTCTGCAGGTCTGGTAAAACTCATTGGAAAAACCATCTGGTCTGGGCTTTTATTTTTAGGGAGATTTTTGATCACCTCTTCAATTTCCTTGCTTGTGATTGTTCTGTTCAGGTGTTTCAATTCTTTCAGGTTCAGTCTTGGCAGACTGTATTTTTCTAAAAACCTATCCATGTCCCCAAGGTTGTTCACTTTATTGGCATAGAGCTGTTCACAGTAGTTCTCTTAGGATGTTTCGTATTTCTGTGGTATCTGTTGTAACTTCTCCCCTTTCATTTCGTATTCTAGTTATGGTAGCTTTCTTTCTCTCTCTCTCTCTCTCTCTCTCTCTCTCTCTCTCTCTCTCTCTCTCTCTCTCTCTCTCTCTCTTTCTTTCTTTCTTTCTGAGTCCAGCCAATGGTCTGTAAATTTTGTTTACTTTTTCATTGATCTTCTGGGTTTTCTTTTTGTTTATTTCTGCTTACACTTTTATTATTTCCTTTCTTCGATTGAATTTGGCTTTAATTGTTCTCCTTTCTCTAGTTGCTTTAAATGTAGGGTTAGATTGTTTATTTGTGATTTTTCTTGTTCTTTGTATTGGGCCTCATTTGCAATGAACTTCCCTCATAATACTGCTTTAGTGGTATCCCAGAGATTCTAGTAGCTTGTATCTTCATTCTCATTTGTCTCTAAGTATTTTTAAAGTTCCTCTTTGATTTCCTCTTTTACTCAAGAGTCATTCAGAAGCACGCTGTTTAGTTTCCAATTAATTTGGGATCTTTCAACTTTCCTTTTTTTTTTTTTTTTTTTTTTTTTTTTTTTTTTTTTTTTTTTTTTTTTTTTTTTTTTTTTTTTTTTTTTTTTTTTTTTTTTTTTTTTTTTTTTTTTTTTTTTTTTTTTTTTTTTTTTTTTTTTTTTTTTTTTTTTTTTTTTTTTTTTTTTTTTTTTTTTTTTTTTTTTTTTCTTTGGTTGATTTCTAGTTTTAAGCCATTGTGTCAGAGAAAATGCTTGGTATGATTTCAATCTTTGTAAATTTGTTGAGATGTTGAGAGATGTTTTGTGTTCCAACATATGATCTATCCTTGAGAATGTTCCAAGTGTACTTGAAAAGAAAGTGAATGCTGTAGTCTTTGGATGAAGTGTTCAGAATATATCTATTAGACTTAACTGTTCCAAATGTTCAGTTAAAGCTGATATTTCAGCATCTATTTTTTCAAGCTATTATTTTCATTTCCTTCAGATAAATACCCAGAAGTGGCAATTATGGATTTTATGGTAGTTCTATTTTTAATTTTTGGAGGAACCTCCACTATTTTCCATAGTCACTACACCAATGTACATGTCCACCAAGAGTGCACAAGGGGTCCCTTTTCCACAGCCTTACCAACGCTTGTTATTCCTTGTCTTTTTTTTTTTAAAAATTATTATAGTCATTCTAATCAGTGTGAAGTGATATGCCATCATGGTTTTTATTTGCATTTCTCTGATAACTAGTGATATGAACATCCTTTCATGGGTCTTGTTTTTAAGATTTGTTGGATGCAATTAGAGCAGAGCTTAGTCCAGGACCAATTATTTCTACATCTAAGGCAAGACTTTTCTGAGTACCCTACCCCGTTGCTCTTGAGACTTGGTCAGATTGGTTGATGGGAACATACACTATTTCAAGTTCTATATGAGATCTAGAACTATTCAAATTGTTGCATTTTTTTCCCTGCCTTGGGGGAATTTCTTCACATGTACATGCTGATCGAAACTGAATGTTTGGGGAGACTATCTTCAGTTCTCTCTCTATGTAGCTCTCTGTTTTTGAGTATTCTATTGTGACAATTCTAGTCACTTTGATCTCTGTTTTCTTATCTCCATTTCCTAAACTCAGCTTGTCTGCTTGGCTCTGCCTGCATTCCGACTCCTGTATGACAGGCTTGCAAACTCTCTCAAGGCAGCAAGTGAGGGCACTCACAATGTTCATCATTTCTGTCGCTCAGAGATTATTGTCCTTTGTATGTTATAGAGTACTTTGCAAAATATCGTTTTCTTATATCGTTTGTCTGGTTTTTGCTTCAGGCAGGAGATGAAAAATATGACTGATTTTACTTCTCGATATGGGTCGTGAGCTTCCTCTTCTTACGTATACTAATAGCTGACTAGATGCTAGAAAGTGTGAATTTTACATTGTTGAATTCTGGCTTTGACATTTTTTTCAATGAATGTTAGAGCTTTTTTGTAGTGTTTTCCTTTCCTCAGTATCCCTGAACTCTGATATCTGTTTTCCCACAACTCAGCCAAGATTGGGTTTCTTTGCCTCCAGGCTAAAAGACCCAGAGAGGGTAGCACACATCTCATTCGACACTTCTGTTTTATGGATCAAGTCTTGTGTTGCCTGTTCTGTCCAAAGAGAATCATTTCAGGTTCTGTACCCAGTTTCCTAGTTGTTACCATAGGAGAATAATTCTAGAATATTTATTCTCTTATGGTTCGAAGTAGAAATTTCAACTTTTTTTCAAATCTGGTGAATCATCTGGATTAGTATGTTACTGTATATTCATTTTTATAACTTTGCTTCTAGAAGAATTTCATATGTACCTAGTCTATAACCTACTATTTAAAATCTTTGGTGTCTAAATCTGCTGGTTGCTATTTCTATTTAGCCTCACTCAAGGTGATTTATTTCCCTTAGTAGCTGTGATTTTTTTTTTTTAATGAGCATATATTTAATTGATCTTAATCTGTAAAAACCTGAGCACTTATATTTTTGGTTTTCTGGATTTTCTTTAAAAATTTATTAGTATATGAATCTGCAAGAACCAAAAACCAAAAATCTCTTTAGGGTCTTTTCAAAGTTCTCTCTTTAATCAAGGATTCCTGGTTCACATACATGTCTCTTCCCTTCCTTAAGAAAATCCATCAATATATGCCCTCGGGGAGAACCCCACTTTTCATCTGTGCTTACTGCTTAGGGCTCTAGTTTTGATTCCTGCTCTTTAGACTCTATGTTTCCCTTTCTTTTTGCAACCACAGCAGAAAGACCCACAGTCTCTAGTGCATCCTCCAGAAGCAGAAACCTAGTTTTTCTTATATAGCCCCAGTGAAGCAGGTGTGACCTTAAACCTAATGCTGCATTCCTTACAAAGCCATCAACAAGGTCAGGCTCCAGTCCATGCCCCTGAGCATAGGGCAGAACATTTTCTGGGGGTGGGGACATTTGGTTTCTTTACATCCAGTTCATATGATCTTTCCTAGAGAGCTAAACTCTTTGTTCTAATCTAAGGTTTGGAATCAATGATTAATCATCACTAACATAATCTCATCCTATATAGCCATTGCCAAATGGTGGAGTCTTCCTCTACCAACTGACCACTCCTTGTGCTCATAAGTATATTCATAGCTCACACGGCTGGGCCTCTGAGTGACTTCTTTGGGATTGGAAAGCATTATGCTTAGTCCTTGAGGGTCTTGGGCCTGCATCAATACACCTATTTTATCCCTTGTTGATATTCTAAATACATCACCAACCTGGAGATTTAAATTGCCCTTAGGTTTCAATTGTGACCTTTATTTGCAAGACCTTTAAATCAATACTTCCACCTTTAACCTTCCCCCATGATTTAAATCCCACATTGCCTGTTGCTTATTGGACATGTCAAATTGCATATTGATCATGTAGGGGGAAATGTAGAGTCCCAAAGCAGCATACTCTAGGTGTCCTTTTTAGATCAAGACCTTCCAGAACAATAAAAGTCATGGGGAACCTTGGAATGCCCTGAGTCACATCTAGCAGGCCAGCTCCTGAGTACCAGAAGCCAAAGTTCATCTGAGAAAAATTCATGTAATCCCTTCATCAGTCTAATGTTTTCCCCAATACAATAAGGAGCTGGGACCATACTGGAGGCTACTTCACAGACCTGGAGAACTTCTTGGAAAATCCCCTCACTTCTGCTTTTGAACTTCCTCATGACTCCTTTTCTCTTGCTAATTACAGACAGGGAACAGCAGACCACCCAAAACCACCCCCATAAGGGTATAAATCTGGTCAACTCCCAGCCTGGAGTGCAGCTGTTTCTGTCCATGAGAACTCTACTCTCGTGTTTTTGCTTTCTCCTCCATTTTCTCTAACAAACCTCTACAACTGCACTTTAACACTCAAGATTTCTTTCTTAAACTGTTTATGGCTAAACTCTAGCAGTGCCTACATCAATCTGACTTGGACTCCATATATCCAAATCAAAATTCAACATCTTTCTGTTCTGTCTTTACATGTTCAAGAACATTCCTTTCCATTCATAAATGTTAGGACAAGCACTTAGGTAGACATGAGCTGGGGCAGACAAAAGACATATAAGAGAACCAACAGAATGGCAATGGCACATGGGCACAAAAGAACTGCGTAAGCGAGACGCAGAAAGAAACTACAGGGACCAAGGAATGTGGAAGGGGAACTTTGAGGAAGGGGGAACTTTGAAACTATTAACAGAGTGGCCTTGAAATAGTCCATCAGATGGGCTCCTGAAATAAGACGAAGGGATATAAACCTGCCCCAGAGCATGAGGCTGCTTCAAACTCCACCTCTTGGAGCAACTGAGGCAGCCTGAGGATCCCCTCAGAATGTACTTTTTTGTTGCCTACTACAGTCTTGTTTGACTTTAATTCTGCTTGGAGTTCTGAATTCTTTCTCGCACTGAGACAAGAACCGAGGTTCATTCATCCATGTCACTAACACAAACCTCAAGCATCTCGAGTTGGAAGAGATTTTAAGAGGTTATTCTTACAGTAAGGAAATCAAAGACCAAGGACATGAAATAAAATTTTGGTCACCACTTCCAATTAATTTCTCTAAAATACCACTTTCATGAAAATCGTTTTTCAAAAAAAAAAAACAAAACCAAAATTCTAGTGGTTTTCCTTTTTACCTAATCTTTAAGACACTTGAAGATTTACGGTCAGAACATTCTCCCTTATTGCAATTGTCCCTTACCTGCTGCTGCTGAATTAATCCTTCAAATAAAGTCTCTCTTTACAAATAAAAAAGCAAAATAAAACTTCAATAATTTCCCAATATTCACAAGATTTTAGCTTGACATTTATGGATTATCAAAAGCTAGTTTCATAGTCCACTGTTCCCAAATCTAAAGCCCGTGCTTCAGCCGAATGAATCTGTCCCTCCATATTTTACTCTTCCTCACATCACTCACCCTAGAAGAAGACTTCTGTCTAGCATCCACTTCTACTGAAAGTATTCTTCTCCCTCAGAATGTCTTAAATATCAATTCATTCAGATTCCTCTGCTAGTCTCACCAAAGGAAATTAATTTGTCTATGTGAACTTTCTGGTGTTCCTGATCTATCAGTTCACAGAACATTTTTATTAAAGTTTGCTTTGTATGGTAGATATTTTTCTCTGTTATGTTCTTTCCAAGTTTCCCCGTGCAGAAACCATCTGTTCCATATTCCCCTCAAGGTTGCGCACAGTGTCTGGCATACAGAAGCTCAGGGAAGTTGACAGAGAGAAGCAAAGTCGAGTGTCTTACCTTGGTGATGTCTGTGTGATCTTTGAGCCCGTTGGTCAGACACCAATAGCGCCAGACGTTCAGGGCGTAGCGCGTGGCTTTGGTGGTGTTTGGGCTCACCGCACTGGTGCACAGATCATTCAGGTCATCATTAATATTAAATACAGGAAATTTGTTGAGCTTAGTAGAGTAAGCTAGAAACAAAAACAATAAAAGGCATTAAAATAATTTGCCAGTCTGTTCTTTAGAGAATAACATCTAGGATCATGTTAAATAACAGAAAAAGAGACAACAATTTTAAAAATAACATTTCTATCAAGTATACATATATTAGAATAAATGAAGTATGGAACAATATTTCTAGCATGGAGTCAATGTAGTCATCTTGCACTTGATCCCAATTATTTTGCCATAAATACTGACTTAATGCAAGCACTCCAATAACAGAAGGGAGAAAATGAATAAAGAAAAACATAGAAAGATTTCCCTAAGTTTTCACTGGGAGAAAAGAGCATTTCTATTATCAACTATAATAAAATACAGAAAGAAGGGAGGACAACGGATAACTTTCATATCCTTTACCTTTACTCTTAACACATTTCTTTGATGTCATGTTTCACCCTGATAGCATTGAATTAAATGGTGCTAACATATTCTTTAATTCTTTTTACACACACACAGAGAGAGAGAGAGAGAGAGAGAGAGAGAGAGAGAGAGAGAGAGAGAGAGAGAGAGAGAGAGGCGATTGATTGAGATTTAAACTCAGATTCCACAGTCCATCTGTTAGTTTAGAATCAGAATGTAAAGTCAAGTAAAAATTATAGTAAGGGAAAGATGGGAAACACTCCAGAGGAGTTCCCATCTTCTCAGGGGAAAAGGAACAGATTTATTTTTTAACAGGGGTAACTCTGATGTAGAAAACACAATGTGTTTCAAACAGAGTAAAATGCCAAATTCCTTCAGATGAAGACTGGTCTTCAATGTGTCCACTTTAAGTGCTAGTTGGCAAAGAGACAACTAAGTCCATAACAACTCTATGGCCATTCTTTAAACTTTGTAGTATGAAAATTCGGCGAGCATTGTCTCTGGATGGGAAAAAGAAATCAAGGAAGACCACCTCCAAGTAAAAACAATGCCAACCTACACTTTATTGAACCGTCCTGCTCCTCTCTGGAATGTTTCTATATTCAAATGAGGTACTAAAAAGCTACGTCTCTGAGAAACAGCAAAATGAAAGTGAATGCAATTACCAAGGTGATGTAAGTTGATTTCGCATAACCTAACTCATTTTACCCTTCACTACTTCCACTGGGGAACTCCAAACCACCAGCCTCCTATAGTCCTCAACGTCGTCGGGGCCCAGGGCCCCCACGCCACACCTCAGCCTAGAAATCTCCATGCCATCCCACGCCACACCGCCCCGCACCGCACCACACGCTTAGCCTGAGAAACAGCCCGTGGTCTTTGTATCCGTTGAGTGTGTTTTTTCAGTTCCAACACCAAATTCACTCTACATACTGTCCCCACACTAACTCCGTATTCTCTCCCTCAGTATGTGTCTTACATGTGCCTAATTTTTCCAAACCGTGATCCGTGTCCAGAAGATCTCTTCAACTCGTTTGCAGGCTCCTTCAGACCATGTCTTTACCCTTTTAAATCTGTTATTGAACATACAACCTGCTTTAATCAATGCTGACAGCTAAAGCGGAATAAACAGCACTCTCCAAAGTGCCTGAGTCATGTAGGCAGATTCCTCTCACCAATCTCATACATCTAGGTAACTTCTTTGTGGAACTTGCTTCATAGTAGTAAAAGAATTCTACTACAAAATGTACTATCATTATTACATCCAGTGTTAATTGGATGCCTCCTGTATACCGAGGTTACATAAATTTTCTGTAAACTGTAAGAAACCTCATTATTACGTCTATTATTCATACAAGGGAACTGAGTCCTACACATTTAAGAACGTCATACCTCACTCGCCCATGTTTAACAGAGCACTGTGCTGTCCCAGCCACGGAGTCAGTGCTAAGGCAGGGTCAGGACCTAAATCCTGCCCACTCTGCTCTGACCACCCTAGCACAGGAATCAGGGACAGCAGGGACGAGGGTCTCAGTAAAGGACTCAATTTAGGCATTAGTCACGTGTGCTTATGAAAGATGTCCTGAGCCCCCAGTTCACTTGCATTAACCTTTAGTGAGGAGAACTAAGTCTCATTTTGACAGCCACCATGTTTCAAACAGGATGACTGAATTTAATTACTACCTTAAACAAGCGCACGGCCTTACATCATTTTTTCTTTCCTTCCCTTTTATCACAGGGTATTAACTGTACACTACAAATGGAAACTAAAATCCTAGAATATAGAGAAACAGGTCAAGAATGCTGGCATGCTTACATAATTGGAAAGAAAGGGTATGACAAAGATTAAATGACATCGATTCCTTGATTGTAGTTAAGAATTGCATTATATTTATTTAATAAACTACTTAAAATGTTCGAGACTAGCATGATTCGGCTGAGAAAAATTTCAGACTATACTGAAGAAGGAACAAACTTAAGAACTTATAAGTGAACAGAGGAAAGAGGAAGGCTACTCAAGAAGCCTTTGAAGGCTTTATCCCACTAGAGAACAGGACAGACTTGGAGCTCAGGTCAGGAAGGCTGGTCGTGGGAGTGGGGATGGACGAGGAGGTCAGAGTCCATCTAAGGGTGGTCAGATAGAAACAGTCATGCTGTTCTCTCCACTGACATCATCCACATCACGGGTGTCAGCAGGCAGTTGTGAAGTGAGGGAAATCTTTGCTTCAGAGAGGGGGCGGGGCTTTGCCTCAGGTGCCTCCTGACAGCCCCCACTGGACAGCAAGGAAAAAAATGAAGGCTGCTATGAAAAGCAAGCATCACTGAATGCACACCGCTTCTCAGGTGACACCTCTCCTGTGCCCACCGTTGACAGAGTTCCCAGCTTGCGTGCAGTTTACACACCCTAAAGGAAAGCCTCTTCACGGAAACGTCTTTGTCCACTCATTACAGGCGGGGAAAGTCTCTTTGCAGAACTCTGTGCTTGATTGCTACCCACAAAAGGGAGCTGTGTTCAGATGTATGAAACAGGAACCTTTAACAATGTCTAAGGAAATCCCTATACGCTACCAGTAATGACACATCTAGACCTTCATTTTAAAACAGGAGCACACTCTTTAAACAGGCACCACCCTGCAGCTGGCGACAAACAATAGAAAGTCACCAAGTTACATAAACAACCAATCACATGTTCCTTACTTTTTCCCCCATCACTCCCTCCAGAGAGAACAAATTCAGAAAATCAAAGACTGAAAGACCACAAATATATCATTACTTAGGTTGGAGAGAATGATGGAATCTTAAAACAAGAACATATTTTATTGGAAAAGGAAAACAAGATTCTTGAAATTTAAAAATGATTGAAAAAACACTTAACGGAAGTTTTTTTGTTTTGTTTTAAGGAAAGGTGCAGGCAGGAATGAAGATAAGCAGGCAGGCAGGGAGAGAAAGAAGAATTTCTTTTTATTTAGTCGTTCATCTTGGCCCTAGGGTGCAAATCCAGTATCTAGGGATGTATGTGTACTGAGCCCAACCTCTGCTGCACCAGGGCATGCCGAGAATTTATGTTTTAACATCAATGTGGCAATTAAACTTAACAGAATTGTTAAGAAAAGACTGAAAACAGATGAGGCATAATGGAACAAATTCTTGAACCCAAATTCTCCACAATTTCAGTAAAATAATGGGGGAAACGGTAGGAAGATGAAAAAAGGGAACGATTACTGATGTGGTTTTACTTTTTATATTGTTTTAATGGTAAAAATAAAACATAAGAGAGATGACTTTAGGATAGAGAATTTTCAAATAAGACAGTAAAGGAATATCAGCAGAGAAAAGAATGGAACAAAAACAAAAATTTGATATCTATAATCTAACTAGCAAAATTTAAGACCCATTAACAAAAGGAATAAAGAACCAAGAAAGAATGCATGATACAGATGGATTTCACCAGTGAATTATTTTTAATACTTAAGGAAAAAAATGCTATACCTAAAAACTTGGTTAGTGAATAAAGAGGAAATAGTACCTTATTATGTTTGTACGGCAGCACAAGTTTTTAAAATAAAAATATGACAAGAAAAGTACAATAGAAGAAAATTGCAAGACATTCACAGCTCATAAACCAGACACAAAAATCCTCAACACAATATGAGCCAAGTGAATGCCTACCTCACATCATAAACAAAAAATGCCAAATGGATCATGATCGAAACGTGAATAGTAAAACAATAAAGCTTCCAGAAGAAAACATAATGACTATTTTTATGACCCTGGGGTAACTACATATTTCTGAACAGAACATCAAAATTACTACCCCCAAAGTACAATACTGAAAACTGATTTTAATGAAAATTAAAAAGACATTTATCAAAATGCACCATTAAGAGGGTAAAAAGACAAACCACATAGTGAGCCAATATCTGAAGTATGTATATCTGAAAAATCAATTAAAACATTACATTCATGTCCAATTAAAAATGGAGAAACTTGAATGGGCACTGCATATGTATGTATGTGTGTATTTACATATACACTTATCAAGATATATGAATTAAAACATATTCACCAAAATATCTAAGATGAAAAACAAAATCTCAGATATCAAGTAGGAGTGTCAGTTTACATAATCACTTTGGAAACTGGCAGTAGGTGCCAACACTGAACATACACCTGCTCTACGATCCAGCAATCCTAAGCCTGAGCATATACTCAACAGAAATGTGTACACGTGTATCAAAGGGCATGTACATGAGTGTTCATAAAAACAATTAATAGTCTCCAACTGGAAATAACCCTATGTTCATGAACAATAGAATGCATATGAAATTATAAAAGAATTTTATACAGTGAATTATTTTTACAATAATAGCGAGGAATGAACTATAGGTAAAAACACAGGTGAATCTCAAAAACATAATGATGAGCAAGACTCCAGACACAACAGAGTATATTGAAATGGTTCACTTATAAAACAGACAAGATGACTCTCTGATGCAGCTGTACAGTGGGCGCCTAAGGGAGGAAACTAAGGGAGAGCACAGAAGGGAAGCCCGTGGGGGTCAGGTAATGTTCTGTCTTCCTGTGGGGAGTGGCTACAGCAATATGTTTGCTCATAACAATTAGTCAAGCTGTACATTAAAGATTGGTCCATTTTTCTATCTGTATAATTCAAGAGCTTTCAAAAATTCTAAAATTAAAAATGTACACATAAGCCTAATAAATTAAGTTATATCATGTACCTGTATCGGAAAGTTTAATTTACAGATGTTTAATTTTGTCAAGCAATCCTTCATTTAGTGTAATTCTCATTAAAATTCCTTTTTTGCTGATTTTAAAGTTTATCTAGGACAATAGATACATAAGATAGGGAAGGCAATTTTAAAATAATAATTGACAGACCTTGCCCTGAAAGAAATAAACATGTACTATAACTGCAATAATTTTTACTAAGTGTGCTAAAACACTGCAAGCTCTGGTAAAGAAATAGACAACTAGATTGATGCTAAAGAAGAGAGTCCAGAAAAGGTCTATGCAAATATGTAAATTGAGTATATAATAAAGCCTTCAGTTCAAACTGCTGATGAAAGGATGGACTCCTCAGTACATGCTCTGAGATAATAAGCTATCGAGTTGGAAAAACAAAAACAAAAGCAAATTTAGATTCCTATTTCATCCCACATACAAAGAACACATCTTCAAACGAATCTTCTTTCAAAAAGCTCTTGCCATAAAGAAAATCATTTTCATGATTTTCGGCATAAAGGAAAGCCTTTCTCAGCATGACAAAACCAAGAGGTATAAAAAATAGATTAACAAATCAGACGGCATAAAAATTCAAAAATTCTGCACTGAATAAATTTCAAAAGACAATAAACAGACCTAGAGGAAATATTCATAATACATAATGACAAAATACATATGAAAAGCTCCTACAAATCAATTGGAAAAAGATAACTCACTAGAAAATAGACCCAAGACATGGCAGGCAATTATTCATAGAAGAAATAAAAATAACATAAAAGCATTTATAATAATCAGACATATAATAAAATACGATGCATTCCATTTATCAGCTTGACAAAAACACAAAAAGGCACATCCTTATGTTAGGTAGGATATGGAGCACCTGCACTGGCATGGAAAACAATCTGGGAGGATGCTCATCACATTGGTTAACGACTTCTGTGGGATTTTTAAGTTTTGAATATGTATATCACTTTTCAAATAATTAAAAATCATTAGGACTTTGGAAATAATATGTGTAGGAAAAGTAAGTAAAATTTTGACTTGACCAAGAAATCCTCTTTTAGAAATTTATCCTAAGGATTTAATCAGAGATATGTACAAAAATGTATGCTCACAGATATTCTTTAAGGCAATCTATACAATTGAAAAACTGGAAACAAACCCAATCCAAAAAAAAGCACTGTAAAATAGGTTTTGGTACTATTAGGCAATGGACAATTACATAACTATAAAACAATCATATTTTCAAGGCTGAAGACCTTTACAAATGTAGAGAATAGTAAATACAGTTTGATTACAATTTCTAAAGAATATTTATGCATAAAAATTCCAATAAATCAAAATGCAAAAAATGATCATTTATAGAGGGTAAATTTCCTTTTTTTATTTTATATTTATTAGTATTTGTGAAATTATTAATATTTACTTACTGCTTAACAATTAAAAATGAACATTTTAGTAAGAATTTTTTTTAAAAAGCAATAGTTTTGTCTGAAAATGTTTTCAACCAAATTCAATGTTTACTTTTAACATTTTCAGATGATATATCACCAATATTAAGTATTAATATTGGCCATTTTCATCACTTGAAATCTTGGAAAGTATTACTATGAATAAACTAAAAATAAATAAAACTAAAAGAGCACTTCTGATTCATAAGCTAAATATTATTGAACTTGAATTCTAGTATTTTCCCCCTATTGAGGAAATAAAATGTCACATTTTAAATGTATAATTTGTAAACACATTTAAAGACAAGTTCCCTTGTTCTTAAGTACTTCGAAAATACAAACTAAATTATTTACAAAGAAATTTAAAGTAATTTCTAGGTTTAATAAATTTATAAAGCAATTTTAATACAATTAAAAATACTAGCCTACAAAGATAGATCATTATTTCTATTTGGAGTAGTCAGCTTTCTATGAGTAAAGACTTTGATGGATTATTCATATGTTTGAAAGGAATAAATTTGCATTTCTATGAAATAGTTGACTGGGAAAGAACATTATATTTTCTCATGCTTTAACATGCTTTATTTTAATTTTAGTTACACAACAAAGACGTCTAAAGTTAACTCAGTTATAATAATCATTGTATAGCCATTCCTACTCTGCTCGAAGAACATTGTCAAATGTAACAAAGAACACATGGAGAACTGTATCTGAGCAAAAAAAAGTTCCTAAAAATTGGGATAACTTTACTGGGTTGGCTGAAAGAGATTCGCCGACAGACAAGAGATCGTAAGATTGCAGTGGAGACTTCTGCTCCACAAACAGAATTTTTAGGTCCAGGGCGCCAGCAAGCATCTGACTAGCTCAGGCGCAGATGCCTCCCCAAAGTGTGTTCCCTGATCAAGGAGCTGTGTCTGAGGCGTGCTTCTCTTTCCATGACACCCCTTCCACAGTGGCTAAAAACACTGCCTGATGAGGAATGCTTTGTGCTGCATATGCGTTGACTATAATACATAGGGACAAGGACAATATTTTTTACTAAAATGTGATTAAACTTTTCAAAAACTGTTTGATAAAGTTACAAACACCAGGCAGCTTTGCAGAAAACAATTTATTAAATCAAGGAAGACTGGACACACCCAAATAAAGAAAAAAATACTGTGAATAAAGCATGCTCTCTATAGAGACACTGCTGACACTCATTAAATGATTGTACTGGCTTGTGTTCCTTATTTCCGTCAGTTTTAGGCAGTACCCACAGATACTGAAAACAACAGAAAATTACACTTACATTAGAGGCAAACATTATACTCACAATGGAAAACCCACTGGGACAGAAAACTAGAATTTTATTTAAAGCACAAGCACACAGACAAATATGAAGCAAAAACAGTAAGCTGATAGAGATGAAAACATCTTAGAATAAAGATCAGTAAACAGAAAAATAAAAAGGAAACCAATAACATACTCCTATTAACAAAAAAGTCCTATCAGATTATTACAAATATCAACTGGCAGAGGACTAATCAAGATTATCACAGTCACATATTTTTAACATATTAACATATTTCCCTCCATTTCAATTCATCTCTTTTCTTTCACAAATTATAATTGTAGCAGCTTAAAAAGAGAATTTGAATATATGATTAGCATCAACAGACACACATGTGCTCTTTTCATGTGAGTCAGTTAGAAGCCAGGTGGTCAGAAAACATATCAAAAATGACACTATCAAATAGAGGGGAAAGCAAATGCCTCTTCAAAGAACAGTTCTAAATTTTTTCATACAATTATTCTAAGTATTAATTATGGTGGTATATTTCTAAGCAGGTGCCTGGTGTTAAATTACATTGACTAAATTGATACACCTACCATTTTATTCCCAATTAACTTTTAAGTGGTGGAGTAAAAGAACTCTTAAAACATTCTTCTAATTTTTAAGGTGGAAGACCTTAACTAAACTGAATACATCATTCTACTAAACCACCAAAGGTCTTCAATTTAACCAATAAATGAGTCATATATAGTTATACTGTTGAATTCAAATTCTTCATCATTCTCTCAGCAGGTTTCAGGCCTAGGGGTTACAGTTATATTTTCTGATTACAACAAAAAAGGTACAAACTATTGCTCATCAAGAGAATAACTAAAGTTACGTCTAACTTTAGCAGTGAAAAAATTTATGGCGGAAACATACTCTTTAAATAAGAACTCTAATAAACATATATATGCATTGATTAAAAGGTTACCGTAGGCATAAAGGTCTCAGGTCAGATACATACAATTTATAAAAGAACCAAAGGGGGAAAATAAATCCAAGACCAGGACTCAAATAAACATGCTCAGTGTTATCTAATAAAAACTGTTAATGATTAAGATATATCATGCCATAATCTTTGGTGTCCAAAATATAAAAGGAATTCTAGATACAAAGACTTTGCCTGAAAACCCTGGAGGCAGGACTCAAGAAATACTTTAGGGTCATTGCAGAGGCCACTGGACAAAGGCAGGGCTTCCTTAGAACATACATAATTGAATTTCCTTTTATTGCTTTATCGCCTCCATTGAGGCGCAAGTATTTAAAGCATACTCTAGAGAAAAGCTCAGAGTTAAGATTTTCTTTCTTTTCAAGGACTTTTGTGAATTAAATTGTCTTAAAATTAATTCACCATTTTCAGGAGCAATGTCTCCAAAATCAGCCTTGGCTATCACACAAAAAAACTCTACTCAATTCAAAAACTCTATTAAAGGAATCATTGAATACACAGAATGGGAATGGGGAGTTTTGGCATACTGGCATAATAGGGCTCTTCACAAGTAGCCTTCTTTTCTCAACATTTTATGGCAGTCACCCCTATTTTAAGAGTATAAATGTATAAATAAAGTATAATGATATTTCCTCCATGCTAAATTTTAGCAAAGTATAGAATTAATCCAGTGAAACAATTTTCTATTTTCAGAGATTTTTAAAATATTGCTGAGGCAAGATGGAAATACTAGGAGCCAACTAAAGACTGATGGGCATGAAAATAATTCTGATGGTTATAAGGCAATTATTTATGTTAGTCTATGCAAATGTTGAATATACAAGTTAATATTTGGGAACTCTGAGGTTTCAATGGTCCCTTTTAAATAAAATTAAAATACTAAATATTAAATGCAATTGAAACAAAAAAGTCACAGTAAGTGACAAAATAATGTATGTACCTCCTATTTGCTCTTATTTGTTTGCTTTAAAAATAGGCAGATCAAAGGAAATTATCAAGGGAAACTGAGCTGCTGCATTGTCATTCTATTGAATTTCTCTGTAAGGCATTCGTTCAAGTATGAGAAGAAAACAATGATTTAAGGTGGAGAAGAGTACTGGAAAACTTCAGAATTCTCTTTTTTGCAAACATTTCCCTTTCAGAGAGTTGGGGAAAACATGGAAGAAAAGATGACCTAGGCTGGAGTTATACATACAAAACAAAAATTTGAAATTGGCATCACTTGACAACTACAATATTTCCTCCTTGTAAAGGCCACTGAGTGCTGGCTCAAAATATTAAACAACTAAGTATAGAGTCACAAGTTGCACATAAAATGTTGATGGGCACAGCCCCTTAGCACAGTTTTTCAGTTTAACTACAATAAATGATAGCAGCGATGGTTAACAATTCCACATAAACCGCACAAACTCACATATGAAAGAGCACTTACAACATCATGCAAAACCTCAACGCTGACGTCACTGAGTATTATACAATGCATAGAAATTGCAATGGTTTTTGGCAAGGTGTGTTTTTTTGTAACAAATACTTTATAAAACAAAAGTTACTTTGCTATAAATGCTATTTAAAAAGTTGTAATAGAATGGATTGTAGATATAAAAGTTTATAGATAAAGTTAATCTGAGTGGGTTAATACTATCTGCAACTTCATCTAGTATAAATAATCAATTATAAATTAATTTCTAGAGGAAGTATACTAATGTATTTGATTTATAAAATGTAAGAATTACAGAAAGTAAATAGGCATAAAATCACTTAAATACAGTATGCACATTAGCTAGGCTTCTCTATCGCTGATATCTTCCTAATTGTACTTACTCTAACAAATAAGTTAGGTCAAATAATCTGCAAAGCTCTTTGAAGTGAATGTATGATGGTAAAACTGGTAATTCCAGTGTAGTACAAAAAAGAACATTAGGAGTATAGTAAAATTCCACATTGCATTCAAAAGATAAAATTCCATGGAACCTTTTTTGATATGCCCAAATTTCATATTATTCAACTGTGAGCTAGCAAATTTACGAAATAAAAATTTGTGACATTAAAAAATATGCTTGAGTTCCTTTTTTTGAAGCGTAAGCAGGAAAATATGAGAATTTACAAATACTTTGTATTTCTACATCTAGAGTAGGTTTCTCTGATTAGTCTCCGTTTTCTTTCCCCATCTCATCTCTAAACAAACTAACGTCAGAAACATATTATATTGATAGAAATTTGATCCTTTTGAAGATACATCCCAAACTTTCAAAATGATTTTTTAAATTTTCCCAGGACTAAAAAAGGATATTGCAGACACTGCATTCAAAACCAATTATATAGATGCTACAAAGTTGGATATTCAAGTGGAAACTAAAGTTTCTTTTGAACTCACAATCTCTAAATTGAATTTGTATATTTGAAGCTGTAGTTTGCTTCCTCTCTATAAATGAAAATGAAATATATTGGCAGTCCAAAAGATGTTTGTTAAAAGAAAAAGAACAGTGACATTCAGCAATATCGCATCAAATTACAAAAGAAGTTACTAACGTCAATATAATGCTACACACATATCCAAAAGTGAAAAATCACATGTAAAAACTGCCTATTTGGAACTGACAGCTTGAATCTACTCCAAATAGAAAACTGATTGAGGGCTAAAATAAATATTACGATTTTGAAAACAGGAAAGGGATACCCTTTCTAAACTCAGTGGAAACATAGGACTGTTTTTCTTGCTTAAATTCTATGTACGGATTGGAAGTCAGAGTACCTGGGTACTCGGCCTGGTTCTGATTCTAACAAGGTCTGAGCACCAGGGCATTAACCTAATCTCTCTGAGGCTATTATAGTAGATGTTTCCAATCTTTTTTTCCAGACTGGCACACATAAAGGATATATAACAGATGTCATTGTTCATTCAGCATGATGAGTCTCAAAGTAGGACGGCTAGGCTACAAGAAACAACAGAATTCCTGGGAATTTGGAGTGTGAAAATGTTTTTGCAATCTCCATTTCCTTGCCCTCCCTGACTCCTTCCTCCAAAAGGACAGTGATTCCTATTCTTCACAGTAATGAAAAGCCACTGGAGTAAATGATCTCTTGGGTCCTTTCCAGGTCCGCTCTATGATTATAATTCAACAAAGAAGATGGCTTACCATTTAATACTTTGAGCTAATTTAATTTACTGGTCAAATTAGTGCTCTGATATAATTAATACTCAGTCTAATTCAACCATCATAGCTTATATAGAAACTCAAATGAAATGTATTAATATGTGATTTCCTTTTAAGAGGGAAAAAGCAGGCAGGAATGAAGGCAAGCAGGCAGGCAGGAAGAGCGAGGAGGAAGAATTTTTTGTTCATTTCGGTTGTCCCCCCAGTCCTGGGTCACAAACCCGGGTCCCGGGTTTTCTGTGGACCGTACAGGAGCCGCAGACCTAACACGTGAGGCAGTTAAGCCGCCCAGCATGTGAAATGCAAGAACACAAGTTGGAGGCCTGGGGGTGGGGGAAGCAATCTTTAATATTAAACTAGTTCTTTCCCTTAGTTTTGGTAGGCCCAATTGGTCAATTTTCCAACAGGGCAGATCATGAAAGATTTATTATCTTTCCTTTCTCTGTTCAGAAAAGTGAAATCAGAGTTGTTGACAGTTTACTAATATTATCTCCTCTTTTCTGTTTTTATATCACTAGCCCAAAACAATTACAGATAAAAATGAAACATCAAAGTTTTACCTCTAAGGAATTTTTCAACATCATCCTGAACATCTATATAAAGTACTAAGACAAAGAGACTAATAAAATAAAAAAAGGAAATACACCAACTACCAACAGGACAATATACACAGTATATTTCTTTCTCGTAGATATATTCTACAGGAAGGATTCTTAAATTAGCTTCATCACACTGGCTCATGAAAAACTTTGCATTCATAATCATCTCAGCCAGATTCAACTGGGAAGAGAAGCAATGTTTCGATACCATGCATGAAGGGAAAAACAAAACAAAAAATAACTGAGGATGCCCTTATCAGTGGTGTATTTTGTAATAAGTAACTTTATACTATACAATATGGCAGATATGCAAAGGTATAGCTTGTATAAGAAATTATATTTGAGGAAAATCTACTAACCTGATTATAATACAGGCTAATTCTTCAGCATTTCTAACTACTTTTTCGTAAGTGAAGTTTAAAAAAAATCTCACTGTAGTAAATGATCATACCTTCCCTTTGAATTTTCCCCAAGGCTTGGAAACATTTCTGTCATCACATGGTATTTTTATTTATATACGCTAAATATTTTACCTTTATTTTGGCTAGAGAAATAATGATCAAAATACCTCTTTCCTATAAAGAACAGCAGACAGAGGAAGGCTGATTAAAATGAGAAGTGATTGCCTCTATCAAACTGTGGAGACAGTCAAACTAGAACAAAACTGAGTGGTTTTAAAGTTGTGCTCTAGTTCTGAGAATCATAGGAATAGTATTTTTCCCTAAAAATTTTATAATAAATGATTGATCAAATAACAAAAAGTAAGAACAAAATCTATTAAACACTATTAATCTTCTGGTACCAAATTCATAGGCAAGACTGAACTCTCTGGAAGACTAGCAGCGAATATACAGCATCTGGTGGATGGATCTTAGCTTCTAAATTGCAGAGGTGTTCCGCAGCCTAGAACCTCCTCCCTTCACTGAATTACAAGAACTCCTGAAATTTTTTAAAAATTTATTTGGGGTTAAAAAAAGGGTCACCCCTTTTAAATGAATAATTATTTGCACACATGTACACTCACCTCCATGACCAAGCTGTGCCGTGACAGAGCTTTGGTTTTCATGGTGGGGAAAACCCATTCTGCTTAAATACTGCTGTGAACAAACATGCCAGGTGATGGCTCCGCTCTCAATCAGTTCAGACTTGAATGAATATTGTTAATTTTGATCACATCGAGAATTTGTTTATAGTTTTTACTTCAGAGGGGTTACAGAAGCACAGCAAATCACCTGTGAATAAGTAGCCACAGCAGAAAAGAACAATGCTTCATGGCATTGGACCTAGTTTTAGATCCTGAGGTTCTTACATATTAAACTATGATGTAGGTAATCCATCTGACAGACACCTCTGGATTCCCTCACTTATAAAAGAGAAATAATGATACCATCATAGGACGACAGTGAGAATTAAGTGAAACAACTTACAGACGTACTTAGCACAGTGGTACATTTCAAGTGCTCAATAAATGATAGCCGTTGATGACAGTGTGTACCTGCTTAAAGACACAAATGGTGCAGAAATGGCTGTCCTTTCATTGATTTTAAAAGAGACTCATCAACACTTTTTAGAAGGGCTATGATCTCATGTTTCAACAGAAAATTGCCCTTTCTAATTGATCCTGGTGACTGAACTGGTATAATGAGTAAGGAACACTGATCAGCTGCTTTCACTTTAAGGATGCATGTGTCCTTATTCCTTTCGAGTTTATATCTGGTTTGTACTTTTTTAAAAAGATATTTGGATGTAAAAATTCAATAAAAATGAATAATAGGATAAAACAAAAGAAAAAAGATAAAATCAAATAGGTTCTAAAGAAGTATTTTGCATTTCCACAAAATATTCAAAGCAGTATCATGTATTCTACAGCAAACCAACATACTCAAAAGCTAAGTAATGGACGAACTGCATGAGTACACTATGGGACATTATGAAAAACAGTATTTGCATAGAGACTTGCAAGGCTTTAAAAAATGAAAATTTTATTACAGTGTTGTTTATAAATTCTCTGAGAGCAGGGACTCTCATATATCTTTGTACCCCTCTCAGTGACTAGACACTAGGTGTTCAAATGTTTGTTAATATGACTATAGGTATTCATCTCAGTGATGTCATCTGACTTCAGGCATCTGGAAGCAAAGCCATGTCACTTAGACTGAAGTGATGAAGGTTTCAGCTAACAATGATGCAGTGGAAAACTCAAAGGGGCCTGATCTGCACTAGAAAAATTTCAGACTTACTTTATAGGTGAGGAAGTGACTTAACGTAGGGAAAATCATGATAAAATAACAGATATTTTAAAATAGCTGATATAAGTTTATGAATCACATTCAGACCAGCCCTACTAACCGTAGCAAATGGAATCTTAACAAACTCCTTTGGAGAAACATCTTGATAATCTCTAACCTTTTCAAACATTACATTTTTTTTTAAACTGCTACCATCTATGATTTTCAACCGCCTCTCACATGAACACAGAAGATGGAATTCTGCAGCTTTGCCCTGTAAATGCTGACAGATGGGTTAGGTGTTTGTGTTGCAGACAGTTGCAAAACTTCCAGAATCAGTTGGGCAGCATTGGAGAATTTCTCACATGACATTACACTCATCCTAAAGTGTTAACTTTGCAAATAAGGTTTTTACTGTTTTTGTCAGAATAGTGGGATCGCAGTGGGATCGCCTGGAAAGGCAGCATATTCAATCACTGTGAACACCTGCTAAGCTCTGAATTTCCACTTGCAGCTCATGCTATGATGTTGGTATCTACCACGGCCATGGGGCATGGATGGGCATGACTGTTTTAAGAAGCAGAACAACAAATAGTAAAAATGGCATTTGACACTGGTATAACCTTAGCATTTTTCTATAAAACCACAACATTTCGAGGTAGTTGCATATAAATTTCTCCTAATTTAATAAAATCAAAGTGATACTATAATTTGCCTATATTACTTCTACCAAGCCATTCTTTAGAAACATTTTCTAAATCTAGTTTTTGGTTTGAGTTGTTAAAGCAAAACATAAATAAATAAATAAAAATAACTCACACTGTCAATTTGTTTCCTTCTAAACTGAAATGCAATAGGATTAAACAGGAGAGAGATTTTCATTTTAGTACCTTAATAAACACAAAAAGGGATCTGAAATTTCCTTATTCTGCCTTTTTCAGTGCATTCTGATTATCATTCTTCCTATGACAAACTTACTTTACTGTCCAAAGGATACCAAGAAAAAGCCAATGCAAAAATAAAATGTAGTTACATTTTAAGTGTTTTATAGACACCTTTTATGAGAGAGAGAGAGAGAGAGAGAGAGAGAGAGAGAGAGAGAGAGAGAGAGAGAGAGAGAGAGAGGCCACATAAAGACAATCTTATTTTTGAGAGTTCTTTCACAGTAGGCTGTCAGTAAAGTGTTGTAAAGAGACCTCGGAGGAGGCAGCCCTGGATTCAAAATGAAAAGAAAAAAAGAGGGGGCAGGAGCGGGCATGTGCCATCCGGAAAGATCACTTAGCATTTCTTTTAATGAGACAGTTCTGAGAGATGGGCACATACTGTATCTGATTCAAATAACTGGAAACTATACATTGGAACTAAGAAAGGCAAATAGAAAAATTCTGGAGCCCAATGGCAGAGTACCATTTCCTTAGCTGTAACCTGATTTGTCTTGATCTCAGTACAAAATGAAGACCATACTTTCCTATGAAAGTTGTTGAAAGGACTACAGATTATGTTTATACATAAATAGAACTATAGATATATTGAAATATCTGAAGAAATATTTACCAAATGTTAACAGTGGTTATTTTTGGTTAGCAGATTAGAAGGATATGCTTTCTTTTCTTTAGTCTTATCTGTAATTTTTAATTTTCATACAATTAGTAAATATTACTAAGTGATACTTGTTAGCCATTTTGCACACAAACTGGCTCAAAAGTGATGGCTACTATTAATATAAAAATAAAGTAAGATACCTTCTGCTCTTTCTTCTTGTTTTTAGATGCCTCTCTATGGAGGAAATACAACTGACACTCTCACACAAAGTTCACAACAGACTTCCCACTACTGAGCCAAAGGCAAGGTCACAGTTTAATAGCACAAGTCTGTATGTGTTTACAGCTGCCCAGCCATGGAAAAGCACGGATAAATGCAATGATTTAGAAAAGCAAATCAAAATGAAATTTGTCCTGGTTGTACCATAAATTAGTACATAAAATACCTCCTACCTTCTTAGCGAATATGAATTATGAGGTTGGCTTGAAGAACAAATACTTCCCAATAGAATGCCCAGATCCAACAAAGCAATTAAGATTTGGATTTTTTTTTTTAATGTATTAATGATGACAAAGGATAGAAACCTAGCTCAGCTTCATTGTGGCCCTAATGTATAATTTATTTTGTTTTTGAAGTGTCTTTAACTAACAATTCACCACAGGTTTCAAGACTTGAAAATTAAGACCTTGGAAAAAACCACCACAGAGTGTTTAACTAAAATTATTATAATTGTCGGATATTGCAGAGAAATGCATTTACATTTACTGTAGCAGAAACTTTGTACATTTTCAAGAATGCTTTGAATTTTGAAATCTGGAAGCAAAATGTTGTTACCTAAAATGAGTGTCAGTATTCCTTTGATCTCAACTACAGGGTCAAGTAATTCTCTAGGGGAAGGAGAATGAGGTTTAATGCTTATAAATAAATAATTTGGGGGTTTGAGCTCTGAAGATGATTTCTGTTGTTGCTGTCTTGACTAGTGCGTCTAGATTTTAAGTTAAACTTCTCCATTCTTCTATATTTTCTTTATGCTTGACATACAATCCAGTGCTTGGGAACATTTTCAAAGCTTTGGTAGTTTTAAATTTCTTTTCTGCTAATCAAACTTCAGTTAGACTGATTTCTTAGGAAACAAAAAAGAAATTCTATCCAGGTTCAAACACAACAGTAAAAATGAGCTAAGTTAGTCTTTTTCTCTTGCCACAATATTGGATTTTGCATATTAAAAATTACGTCTTCCAAAAAGAATGACACCTTTATTCTCTCCTTCAGCCCCCTTCCTTCTCCAAAAGAAAAGATGCTAGTAAACATCTAGATTTTCATATATTGCAAAACATGAGGCACAGAATTTAAAATTCTAATCAAGCTGAAAAAAAAAGACTAAATAATTTTGTGTCAAGCTTATCTCAACACTTTTACATTCTGGATCTGACTGAATACAATTTTGTGTAAGCAGTAAAATTAGTGTTGTTGTCTCCGGATTAACATGAAGTTTGAAGAATTAAAAAAACTAAAGCCCTTTATGAAATAAACTGAGAATGGGAGGCGGCTGGATGGGAAGGAAAAGCAGGAATTGAGGACACAAGTGTCTAGGCTGACTCTCAGTTTGACAGTTAAAAAAACAAACCAACGGAATTCTTTCTCTACTTTGTGTTGCCTGAGAATCACTACAGTTTTATAAAGTCTGTAACAGTAATGACATTTCATCACCCACAAGTACATTTGTTTTAAGCCTATAAATACTATGTTAGTAATACTAAACTATCTCCATCGTCTTATCTGTAAAAAGAAAAATATATATTATATATTCATATTTTTATAAAGTTTAACACTGAGGGCAGAGGAAGGGGGACGAGAGGCCGTGTGTAATCAGTTTCTCTGGACGCAATAAGCCAAGTGGGGTCTTGCTCGGGCCACCTGGTCAAGCGGTATCTGAGGAGGAGTCATAGGAGGCGGAGACGATGAAGTTGCCGCCGCTCGAGTGCCCCGCCACGGACTGGGCCGCCTGCTGGCTCAGGTTGTTACAGATGAGCACCAGCTGGTTGCTCTGGGCCTCGGACAGGGTGCTGCAGCTCTGATACACGCTGAAGTTGGTTTTCCTGCCGGGGATGTTGCCCTTCTCACACATGGTCTTCACCATCTTGGCCAGCTTGTTCTTGCCAAGGGCCTGGCAGTTGTACCAGTGCAGAGCGGCCAAGTTCACCACCGGCTTGATGGACAAGTAGAAGGGGGCATCCTCATAGCGCATGGCAGGAGGCCGCCTCTGGGCATACTCCTTGTAGTCCTGCACCGGGCAGGTCTGCGGCGCGTGCTGAGTGGCATACACACGGGAGTCCGCGCCCCCCCTCTTGGTTTTGGCATTCAGGTCACCAGTGTCTTGCCCCATCCACTCTAAGTACTCCAGCCCTGTTTCTGTTACCCGAAGTCGGATATCACCCCACTTTAAGGTGGACCCGTGGAAGCCCGTGCAGTGCCCAAAAGCTTTTGTGTTGTTGAGCCAGACAAGGTTGAGCAGACCCTCGGGGTTGTAACGGCTAAGCAGCCCCCTTTTCCGCAGAATGAGTTCATCAGCAAAGGTGAGCTTCATGGACTTGTGTGGCTTGTTTCCTTTTCCTTTGCAGCGGAGCTCAATCTGCTTCTGCTTCAAGGCCTCCTGGGAACGCTTGAACTCCTTATCCCTGGTGATGCTGTAGCCATACCTGTGCTCTTTCAGGTACCTTTCAAGTCCACACTGATAATTGGCCAAGCTGTTGGGTTCATACTCGGACCCATCCTTCTGCCTGGCATCCACAAAGAAAGAGGCCAGGTAGGCATCCAACTCCTTGCAAGGGATGACATAAATCTCTCTGGTTTCAGAAGGGTACTTGGAGATGAGGAACTCCCGGAAATTGCGGAGCGCGGTCTGCGTGCTCCGGATGGTTTTCTCATTCTGCTCCCTGCTGAGCTCTGCTGCTCTTTCATCCTGGTCTGCAACAAATCGAGGGGGGAGGGATAGAGAGGGTGTTGATGAGTTCAGACAATGCACGGGTTCTACTCTGAAATAAAAAGTCTCCTTTTAAAATGAAAAGGGAAAGAGGAATCAATTTTACAGAGATCACTAATAAATGTTATTCACATGCCTGTTGTATTATAATAGCCAACTTCAGTTTCACAAATGATGTACAAGACAAGAACACGGCCCCTGACCGTCAAAATGAGGCTCTCATGTCATTGGCTCAGAGTTTTGTTCATGAAGGTCTGTGGAAAGAGTGAGATTCAAGGCAGCCTTCGTTTCAGGGAAAAAAGCGAGATAGAAATGTGTTACTTATCCTACTTCAGTGTGCAAGGGCCCCACTAGAGCCAATACGCTCATTCTGAATCACTTCATTTGTGAAACCAGAGGTTGTAACTGGCTCCATTTTACTCAATTAAACTAAAATATTCAAAAATTTTATTTAGCACATCACTAGAGGTCTAAATTTAACATTTCTAAACAGATCGCTTGCAGCAGTTATTAACATTCTACAGCAATTCAGGTAAGCATAGTATAAAGTCTATATATAATATAAGGGCAGTTTGTAATTAGTAAAAAAATGGCATTTTGGAAAGTAATGATTAAACGTCATAGCTCTAAAGCTAGGCCAATGAAATTTGATTATGCTATTATAATCAAGGTGTGAAGAAAGGGGTATATCTTCTGGATCAATCGTTTTATTTTATTAACATATTTTTCATACTTCTCCAAAAGGACTGGAGGTGTCTCATTTCATTATGGATTATTCATGAATAATACTGCTCTAGAATAGTGGTTATCACCCTTTAGTATGTTTCAGAATCACTCAGGTGCTCCATCAAAATCAGATTCCTATGCAGCAGGCCTAGGAATCTGCATGTTAACTAGCACCTCCATGCTGAGGATAAGGTTTGAAAGAACACACTTGGTAAAACAAAGTTCTAGTGCTCTTGTCTTATTAAGGAAACCCTATTCTATTTTTTTTTAACAATAATTAAGTTCAATGATATCATTTTAATGATTTCTTCTCAGTAGTGTGTAATTTAAACTTAAGATCTTCCCATTAATGAAAATATCTTGTTAAAAATTCCCACTATTATGTTAGATATGGTCTGGGTGGGATTCAAAAGAAAAATCCTGTAAATGCAATTACAGGCTATCTTATTAATTGTTGAGAGGCCAAACACTGTGGTTAACTTAAAACAACGTAAAAGTATAATTACTGCTTCTAAAGTATAAGATAAAGGTATTTTTTATTCCAATTATCTTAGTTAAGAAAATTTTAGATTCATTAGGGTGCTCAGTGGAAATCTTTGTAATAACCACATACAATAATAAAATTTCTAACAAACTGAATTTTATTCATAAAACACTACCTTTCTGTATTAATACAGACATTTATGAATGATCGTGCTATTGGATAATGACAGTTCAAAGGCATAATTGAAAATCGAAGAAAGAAATTCACTAATCTAGCTAACTAGATATCTTACAGGCACATTTTTGAGAGAGATTTACAAATTCAAATATACAAACACATATTTTATATACTTCATTAGATGTAACTTTCAGCTATACTATTTTCTTTCTATTAAAATTTTTTACATATCAATACCAGAGATGTATATTTTTCCAGGAAAACGGTGGAAACCGTAAAGTTTCACAAGTAAAGTCAAAAGAGCCAGCACACGTTTATTTTGGCCACTCATTCAAATATCTCTAATGGCAGTCTTCAGACTTCAGAGACTAAGAAATAATCATTCATAGACAATTTTAGGGGAGAAGTTCCAGTTCCTCAAGTTTCACAGAAAATCTTTTCTAAAATGTATTTGTCGAAAGATGAAGACTAAGTTTGCACATGTTATCAGCCCAGACCTATAGAGAAATAAGCTGGGCTCTAAAGACTTTGAGGAGACAAGCAAAGTTGAGAAATTGATGATCAAAATCCATAGCATTTATGGTTCTTCTCTGTTTTATACACCTGATACAGGTGAAATTTGTCATTAGACACAGGATATTTAGGCCCGAATTAGGTTGTTTTGAATTTAGGACTTCTAAAGGGGTTATGAGATAGGTAGATTCTTTTCATTACAAACGGAATGTTCTGCAGGAACTACTGGAATGTTCAAAGCAAAGTAGAAGCTTAAACTTTTACTCAGTTATTTCAGGTTCAGCATGGTTTTATTCACAATACACTTAATAACCATTATAAAATTATACGAAACACTGATCTTAGGCACGCTCCAGTGGTCCCAGCACAAAGCAAGTGGCTGGGGCACAGACCGTGTAAAGTCCAAGGAACTCATGTTTCGCCTCTGGGTCCGGGGTGGGGGGGGCAACCAAAGCAGATCAAAAGTGCTTCCTCCTCCCTCCTTTCCTTCTCTCTTAAAACATTTTGATTTTAGTTAGTCAATTGTCATCTTCATTTTATAAGAGATTTCAGTATTTTCTACCTTCTTTTTGCAAAAATAAACAGACTTAAGTTGAAATTCCTCGGGTGTCAGTTTATAAGAAGTGAGCAGTAGGCTATTTTTCCAAGTCCTTTATGGGGCAGATGAGTAAAAGAGTTTAAGTCTGTTGGACTTTAGCAGTATTCTGCAAGCGGAACTGGTAAAGGAGACTATGGAAGGGTCCAGAGTCATCCATCTGTGGGTTTCCCAGGTGAGGGAGTCCGCTCTCACTTCTGCATGTCCCCTATCCCCGTTCCTTTGCAGATGCCAACACACATTTTACCAGCACATTAGAATGATGCAGCAACCTCAGTCCGCACTGAGTTTACATGCCTTTCTCTTCTTTCTCCATGGCCTCAATCTTAGTTAAGAGTCATTCCATCCACCTACATCTTCATTAAGAGTCATTCTATCCAAATGAAACTAAAGAAAAATTTCACATTATCATCTCCTTTCTTAGCAGCCTGGAACGTGTCACAAGAGATGGTTAGAAAGAAAAAAAACCTCAATTCATTTTGCATGAATAAGGCAAAGGAAAGGATTTTAAAGACAAGTTAATAATAAGCATTTCAGTCAATTACAAAATCAAGATCAGGGAAGATTGATAATAAAATACCAAGCTGTTTCCAAAAGCAAAACAACAAAATATAGAACTGTTAAAATTATCTTGCTCTTCTCTCTACTTATAGAATTTTTTTGGATCCATTTCCTTCTAAAGTTATTATTAGGTGTAACATACATGGAACAGACTAGCCATTAAATGGAATTTTCACAAACTGAATCCAGTGCCCAGGGGTCAACAAAAAGAACATCACCAGCACTCCAGGTGCCTTCCTCATGCCCCTTTCTCTTAGTTATTCCTCAGTAAAAATAACAGCTACCCTGACTTGAAACATCAGAGAGTTATGAGGCTTATAATTATAACTTGTATGAATGGAATCTTAGAGGATGTAATTGTGTTTGGTTTCTTTTGCGCAACAGTACATTTGTTTTATAAAAACTGTTTTGTAGTTGTGGATAATTTATCTTCATTGCAACACTCTGATGTGTGGAGATACAAGTTATTCATCCATTCGGTTGGATATTTAGGTAGTTTTCAATATGGGGTTATTCCCAATAAAACTGCAACCAACATTCTATCAGGTATCTTTTGGTGATCATGTGGACACATTTCCGTTGAGTGTTAACTTAGAAGTGGAATTTCTAGGACACAGGAAATCATATGCTCAGCTTCTAAGAAGTAGGGGCACATATGGATATTTTCCACAATGACTGTACTTATTTACTTTCCCAGACATGAGGGTATGAGACTTCGGGTTGCTCCATATCTTCAGCAATACTATGTTAGTCTTTTTCATTTCAGTCACTCTGGTGGGTGTGTCCAGGTACTACATTGCATTTAATTGTAACTGATGACTACTGAAGTTTCAAACACTTCTTCATATGTTACTGGCAATTTGAATATTCTCTTTTGCGAAGTACCTGTTCAAGTTTTTTTGGGGGGAGGGATTTGTTTTGGTTTTGTTTTGAAAGGAAAGGTGCAGGCAGAAAAAAGGAGAACAGGAAGGCAGGCAGGAAGAGAGGAGGAGGAAGCACTTTATTTTTTATTTAGCTGTTGACATTGGTTGTTTCACTGGACCCTGGTTCTTGAACCCAGGACCTGGGGTGTCTGTGGGACTGCGCACAGGTGTACTAGACCGCTAGGCCACCAGGGTGCACTCGTAATTTGTTATTATATTGGATTGTTTGCTCTGTACTTACTGTTGTACGTGGTTTTAACATATTCTTTATGAGTCTTTGTCAAACATACACACTGTAAATATCTTCTAGGCTGAGGCTTAGCTTTCTATTTTCTTAATAGGGTCTTAGTTAACAAGAGTTCTTAATCATAATACAATTCAATCATCAACTTATTCCTTTATGTTTCCATGAAGAAATCTTGCTGATTTCAAGGTCATGGAAGATCTGTTTCTTCCAAGTGCTTTACAGTTTTACTTTTCACATTTCAATCTGTCGTCCTCTAGAACCACCACCTATACGTCCTGAGATAGAAATTAAGATTAATTTTTTTTCAATATGAACCACAGTCCATTTGCTTTTACTAATGAAATGTGACCAGGCAACACAACATGTGGCACAGCACGTAACGACTATAAATGAGTCTAAGAGCAGAACAAGTCACCTTCTCAAATCGCCTCTTTGCCACACACAGTTCCCTCAGCATGGCAACCAATACTACCAGCTCACTGGGTGCAATTCTGGGGATTGCCTATGCATGCACTCGTTCTTTTCTCTTCAGAAAGTGGGGAGGAACATTCTACACCTTACCATTTACACTGTAGTAGATACCAAAACATATAGTTGCTTCCATCTTTCTAGCAGCCAGAAAGTACTCTATCCAGATATGGCGTGAGTTCACCCAATCCCCTAGTGATGGCTGTGTCCACTATTTCCTTCCTTTTGCCACCACGGATCATGCCACAGTCAATATCCTCGTAAATATGACATTTCTCATAGATGAATACGTCTATGTACAGAATGGATATTCCAAAGTGGAATCACTATATAGATTATTGCCTTATATATACACCATAAATTTATATTTCCATGATAAAGTATCAGTGATCGTTCAATCATACCTTCCTAGATATAATGTATTATGAAACTTCTTAATCTTTGCTTAATTCGTAAAATACATATGTACTTTTTTTTTGTTTAAAGGAAAAGTGCGGGCAGGAATGAAAGCAAGTAGACAGGCAGGAAGAGAAAGGAAGAAGGATCTTTTTTCATTTTATTTATATTCAGTTGTTCACACGGGTTGCCTACCCCCCGACCCAGGACCGGAACCCAGGGGTATGTGGCTTGCTCCTTAGGAGACTGATCTAACTGCTGCTCTACCAGGGTGCACCGTATTTTGTATTTCTTTTCACTTCTTTTGCATTTTCCTTAAAATATACATATAGTGTGCCTTTTGCATTTCTGACTTTGTTGTATTTATGGGACCAAACTAGCTGTTTAAAAGTTCTTCATATGTTGTACTCAGAGATGTTTTCCCCACTATGAAGCCATAAAAGATTCTCTTAGGTTTTCTTCTGAAACATTCTTGAGAGCTCGTTTGGTGGTTCTAGCAGGGGAGCAAAGCTCTCTGTAAACCCTTGACAAAGAACAGTCCAAGGAGGAGGCCATCCTCTTTGACCAAGCACGTAGCTTCAGGTGGGACATGCGTGGAGTGGTGAGGGAGAAAGGGGACAGGACCCTATACACTCAGCAGTCAGATCAGTTAGATTTGACTCGACAGTTAGATCAGCCGAATCAACCCTGGCATCAGTGGGCAACAGATCACCCTCACATCACTGAAGTGTCCTTAATTTAATTCTTAATCATCTGAATTAATTTTGCTATAAAGCATAAACTAGGCACCAACTTGCTGTTTTTTAAATAGTGGTGATCACTGCTCACTATTAATATTAATGGAAAAATCTTCTAGTGTTTTGCAATTGAAGTATAATGATAGCTTTGGGATTAAGGTATGTAAGTATTAAGAAAGATCTATTTCAGACTTGTTAAAGTGCTGTCTTTCTATTTCAATAAATAGTTCCTTAAAATCAAGATGTAATCCTAAATTTTAACAAATGGGTTTTCAGTACCTATCGAAATAATAAAACTTTTCTTTTGCTCTATGAAAGATTTCCTAATGTGGACACACTATGCTGTGCCTTTATGAATCCCACTTGGTTCAGGGTATTTCTGTAATGTGTTGAACTCTACATGGTAATATTTTAATATTTCTATATTAGTACTCATAAGCTAAGCAAATTTTGTCTGCAATTTTCATTTCTTAGGCCATTTTTATTAAAATTTGTGACAGAAGCGATCCTGCCTTCATCAAGAGAACGTGAAAACAAAGCTGCACTTGAGAATCTGGGACAATTCACTGTGGAGTATGGTGCTATGTGTGGACAGCTGGGGGAGAGGGGTGAGGAGGCTCAGTGCTTTGATAACACCAAGTCTTCTATAAGTTGTTTGGATTTTCTCTTTTTAAAGTCTATTTTAACTTACAGGGTTCTTGAAATTTACCAATTTCATCACAGTACCTAAATATATTTGCATAGTGTTATACAAAGTGTCACAATTAACATTTTGGGGGTCCAAGATTATTTCCTGTACCATTTATTATTTGATACATTTGGGCTTCTTCTCCATTTCCTGATCCCATTTTTTTGTTGTTGTTGTCTACTAGTTTATCCGTTTTTCTTTTTTTTTAAAGGAAAAATAAAGGCAGGAATGAAGGTGAGTAGGGGAGAGAATGAAGAATAATTTTAATTTTATTTCCATTTAGTTGTTTACAGAGGTTGATTTCCCCTGGACCCGGGGCTCGAACACAGGGGTATGTGGCTTGTGTCCTTCAGAGGTGACTGACTTAACTGCTGCTTCATCAGGGCACACCTAGTTTACTTATTTACCTGTTTTATTAGTGGATTTAGATTGAAAATGCTTTAAATTTTATTTTACTTTTTCTAATTATCTTTTTTTGTTAATTTTTTCTTTCCTTCTGCTTTAACTTCTGTTTTTTCCTTAACTTCCTGAGTTAGATGGCTAAGTTTCCTATTTACATCAGTAAAATTATTTAAGTATATAAATTTCCTTGGAATACTGCTTTATCTGCATCTGATAAATTTCTGTACTATTGCTAGCTAGAAACTCTGAATAAAATTTCTGAATAAAGTAATATTTTTAAAGGAAAGATGCAGGCAGGACTTCAGGCAAGTAGGGAGGCAGGCAGGGAGAGGAGGAAGAAGCACATTTATTTTATTTAGCTGTTAACCTTGGTTGTTTCCACCAGCCCCGGGTCTTGAACCAGGACCTTGCATGCACTGCAGCGGACTAACCTCCTAGGTCACCAGAGTGCACAGAATCCATTTTTTTTTTAAAGGAAAGGTGCAGGTAAAATGAAGGCAAGTAGGCAAGGAGAGGGGAGGAAGAAGCACTTTATTTCTATTTAGTTGTACATGTTGGTTGTTCCTTCCATCCCAGGAGATGAACCTGGGTCCCTGAGATGTATGTATGTGGACTGCACTTTGGTCGAAGGCAGTTGACCAAACCACCACTCCACCAGGTCGTACCTGTATCAATTTTTTAAGTGTTAAAAAATTTCCAAGAAATTCTGTTTCCCAGTTTTGCTTAAAATTTCTATTTTTCTTTCAGCATGCTCTGACATTCTATTTCCGCTAAGCTCTACGGTAGAGGATTTACTGAGATTATTTTGGAAATTAGCGCACAGTGGAGATAGAGAGCGTGGTACACTATGCCCAGTCTCTACGTTTTTCCTCCTCGACTCAATTTTGTTATCTATTAAAACGAGAGTTTTCCCTATATTTGCGCATTTTCCCTAGCTTTTGCAACTCAACAGCTTTTTAGTCACACAACTTGATCTATAAAATTGTTACAGAAAATTCCTACATCTATGGTAGTATATCATTATTTATTAGCATCTCTTCTTAATTATTACAGCATTTTTATTAGAATTAGTTTAGTTTTATTCATCTAATGACAAGCTGTACAGATTCTAAGCAATCTGACCAATAAGCTGTTATTCTATTTAATTAATTAATTTAAATGATAGTTCCCCTTGCCTGAGCCTTAAGCGCAGGTCCTTGGGCTTCACAGGGCCTGCATCCTAGCCGCTGTGCCACAGAGTGCAACCAACTCTGTTACATTTTTTAATGTGTCATTTACAAAAGTTTTTCAGAGACACATACTATTTGATAATAGTAACATCTGCCTAGCATATGCGTTTGTGAGAGTCAACACTATTTATAATCATTCTACTTGTTTCTTTGAAACTTTGTTCTCATGGCCATAACAAGTCAGGTTCCCCATTTTCATTGTTACATCAAGACTCTTGCTCAGTTTTTCCTTCTCTTGTCTAAACCCTCTTTGCATTGGCTTTATCCACAAGCAGGAAAACCACCAGACGTGAAAAGGGGTCTCTGATTCTAGTGATCCTTTTAGGAGTAAAAAAACTTAAAAAAAAAAAAAAATCTTTTAAGAAATGTCTAACAGTTTATGGCCAACAGTTTATGGCCTTCAGTTGATGTTTCTAGTTATTATTTATAATAACAAGCAAGGAATAAAGCTAGACTAGTGGCCCATATGGCGGTCTATACAAAAAGGAGAGGTGACTGAATTGCTAAGTGCAAAGAGCCTTCAAATGCTGAACATCTGAAGAAGTTCCTTCAAAAAGTATGTATCAACACTTCTTACTCCACCTCTGACATTCTTTTTGTTTTTTAAGACGGATTTTATTTTATTATTTTTTCTTTTTCCTTACCCCAGCCCCAGGTCTTGGGCTTTACAGGGCCTACACCTTAGCTGCCGAGCCACAGGGGTGTGACTTTACTCTCATGTTGTTATTTTCTTCCACACATCGATGACTATCAGAAATACTACTAAACTACCTGTTAATTTATTTAGCATCTGTCTCTCCCCAGCAGGCTGTGAACTCTTTAACAGCCAGCACTTTGGTGCTTAGATTCCCAAGGTCTGGAAAAGCATTTGAGAAATACAAGCATCCAACAAACTTTTGTTGACTGAATAAACAAAAAGGCTGCAAGGAAAGTTACTGAGATAACTTTGTGTGTCTAATTACACAGTGTAAGTGTACTTTAGACTGACCCTTTAACTGGTATAGGGTGCATTCAGAAGGGGCTAGAAAACCAAAGTCAGCGGTATAAAATTAAACTTTGTGACTCCCGATCAGAATCTCAGTCATGTCCTTCGTGAAGGCTCTTCGGAGAGTCACTTGTGGTCAGGGCAGGTGATATGAACATCTGCAGTAATAACATGAAATGACTCATGAGGTCTCTGAAGGTTTCCCCAGGGCTGATTCCTTAGGCTATAAGACTATCAGCTGTCACCCAAATTGCTACAAGATGGCGTCTTTATCTTACTCTCAGTAAGATATTGTTTTTTCCTTATTTTAAAGAATTACAAAATACTTTTATAAAAGTCCATACCAGAATTAATATAGCCATGAAATAAAAGGGTAACTCCTCCCTATCTTGATTTCCTTATTAAAAAGACATTAACAGTGGTGTCTGTTAGGTACTTCCATACATGTATTCATTTGAAAGAAATTAAATGTTCTTATGATACTACATTCAAGGAAAAGGGTCTTGACATTTAAAAATATATATGCTCTGTTAGTAATCTTAGGAATCAGGTCAATTTCAACTTTATTTGTCAAGGGCTACAAAAATCCTATCTGCCGACATTCATTGTTTTAAGTAACAATAGCTCCTATCTCCTGAAATTTATTGAAAAAATAAGTGGACAACTGAGATAACCCTGTAACTACCATAACATGTATTAAAATTCAGTATTTTCTTTCTCTTTTAAACACCTAACTTCTTGCACATTTTTATGCTTTTCCTACAATTTTAAAATGCAGACTATTTTCTAGGCTTGTTAACGTCACTAACTGAAGCCAGATTTTTATGCTGTTATACCTATCTGACCAGCAAATGATTTTTATGCTCGGTTAATCTTTTCCAATAGTGGGAGTAAAACACATTTCTTATGCACACATTCAGGAGCATTAACATTTAGAACAATAATACCAGTTAACCAGTAAGAGTTTTGATAGTATTTTTCGCTGAAGCAGAAATCACTTAAATAAACATCAGTCATCTGCTTGGTTGGATTTAAGGCAACACTTGACTCTCTGGACATTTTTCTTCTTAATAAAAATTTAGAAGCAAAATAGAGCACAAAAAATACCCATATTTATTCGAACACTGAAATACAAGCAAAAAGAGCCTTTCGCCACTGTCTGTGGATGAAAGGTGCCAGGGGCTTTTTGCTGGTGAGCGCGTTTGTCAAGGACGGACACTGGCCTTGCAGATCTCCACAAGGAACGACTGAATGGACAGCAGGGAGCAGGAGCCGCATTTTTAACACGGTTCTCACTTTGTATGTCTAATACAGGTATGGCCCAGGAGGACATGCTTTGAGAAACAGCACCATATCCTTCCCTTCCAGAAAGGCTAGAAAATGATGACTCTTCTTCCTTCAAATAACCTCAGCTCAAGCCTCGCCTCAGTTACAGCACTTGCCACACTGCTGAGATGGCGGATATTCCGATCTGAATGTTTTTATTTCCCAGTAAATCAACTGCTTCATAAATAGGTAAGAAAGTAGGTAAGCGAATAAATAATAAATGCTTACATGGTTTCTACTTGAGTGAAAGATAACTGTCAAAAACCACATTGGACTAACTAGTGTATTAACAAGACAATGAATGGGTTAAAGAATTATTTCCCTCAAAACCCATTGGGGATTCATACTTCTTTTGTAGCTTCTCTGAAATTACTAAGTTCAAAACTACTCCCCTAATTGTCAACGATCATTTTAAAAATCTGACCTGACTCCATCTGGGTCAGGACAGGTGAAACAGGCAGGGCAGGGAACGACTAATGGCTTCAGCTTTGCCAGAAGGAATGCCCGCACTCACACCCCAGCTCTGTCACTCCCACAGCTATGTGGGACTTTCATTTAGCTCTGTTTCTTCCATTACAAAACGTGTGAAATAACTGAACCTATCTCTTAAGAGTTGTATGAGAATTGAGTAGAATTGGAAAGTAAACCATGTGGATTAGTGATGGGCACACAAATCATCTAGTTCAACTCTTTAAACTTATCACTGCTTAGAAACATGTTCCAACACACTAAAACAAAGTCTTCCTACTTCACCTGAGTTCCTCTTCCACTGATACTTTAATATGCAGCAAATATTTACTAACTATCCCAAGACAGATCCATAAAGGCCACTGATATTAAGCTTGTGTGCATATCTGAATATATTCTGCCACAAACACATGTAAACAACTATTGTTAATATCTACAATACAGCTCCTGAGAGAGCTTCCATGACATCTGATATTGAGTCCAGAGATATGACAACTATATAGTCTCACTACTATATGGGATATCATGCAAATGTCTTACTTTGGACATAACTATGGAATTCTCTCCTCTAACAATGCTACCATTTTCATTTGTTTTTTTCCCTTCAGCCCTGGATCTTGAACTTGAGTCCTTTAGGCTTTACATGGTCTGTATCTTACCTGCCTTAGCCTCCTGAGCTACAGAGAAATGGGAGAATGCTGCATTTTTATTTAAATGAAGGAAACTTACTCCTTCTCTTTAAAAAGAAATGTAGCATCTTGAGTGTGACTGAACAAGCTGAAGGCAGTCCTGACAGCTAGGGACAGTGTTAGGCTAGCTATATGTGCTTAGAAGACTTCATAGATAGAGGAATACAACATTCAGTGACAGCTTAGAAAATATAAAAAGCTAAAAAATGGAGACCAGTTGTTAGGAATGAATAAATACTCGACAAAGCTTCTGAAACCTCAAACTTAATTTCAAGTCACAGAAAAGAAATTAACCAGTCCAAAGGCAAAAAAAAAAAAAAAAAAAAAAAAAAAAAAAAAAAAAAAAAAAAAAAAAAAAAAAAAAAAAAAAAAAAAAAAAAAAAAAAAAAAAAAAAAAAAAAAAAAAAAGAGTATCTCAAGAACATAAATATCGTACTGTATTACTCACAATAAGGAGCATTTTAGTCTTGGCCAAAATATATTCTTAAATCAATTAGAATGTGGCTGCATTTTCAGGCTTAGCAGAGTGAAACCCGCATGACTGTAATTAATGTAATACATCATGGTGTGGAATTTTCTACAGAATCTGACAGTACTCATTGATTTACTGCTTATTAGAGACTGTAGAGATTTCTCCCCCACTTTTTTATTACACTGTCAGAGACACTGAATCAAGAGTGTCTTCTGATGTGTCTGACATATCTGCAGCTGGTGTAATACATAAAATATATTGTGAGCTGCTGCCATTAGCCTTAGATATACAAAACATCATATACAACTTCCAAAAGGAACCTTATTTTTCAATTCTCACGTTCCTTGACTTCAGGCAGCCAAAGGAGATACATGGATTCATTACAGATGTGACATTTACATTTTCCACAGTTTTGTTTTCAGTCATGAAGACACAGCTTTACACACATGGCTTTCCATTTTGGTTTATTTCACGATGACTCCATTAGTATACAGCACAGAATACTGTTTAAAAGGCATTATTTCATTAGTCTATAAATGGCCTTTTATTGTTTTCAACAATTGTTTCTGATTCAAGTAAAATTTCATTATTTTCAAAAGCAAACATTAGTTCTTACACAGTTAAGGAATTCAGTCATCACTGCATTTTATCTCAGTGAATTTACATATACTTAAATTTGCTTTAAATCAATATCTTCTAATTTTAAATGATCAAGATTGAAAACAGATGGTTTAAAGGATAACTTCAAATCAGGAATTTATGCACATTTCCCTTAGAAAAAATAACCCTGTTGTTTTCTCATAAAAGTAGTATGTTTAGTATAAAAATTTTCTCCAGAAAGTAAAGGTATAAGGAAAGCAAAAATGCCCATAAATCCATCACTCAGAGATAGCCATTGGATACATTTTGGTACATATCTTTCCAATTTTAAATTTTAATTAAAAATATTACTCTTTAATCGCTAAGTCTAGTCCATTCCATCTTAATTATATACTTGTTTTCTTTTACTCTTCTCCAGAAATACTGCTTTGTCTTATGTTCATGAGAAAAATTACTGTTAACACAGTAACACTGTTATCTATACTGAATTAGATAGGTTTTATATCTGATGTTTTCCATGTAATCATATCTGAAATTACAGATTCTAGAATTTGAACAAGAATCTAGCAATGGATTTATGATCCACTGGTGACAGAGAAATTCCTTTCTTAGCTACTCAAAATTCCCTGTGTCCACCCTTTCCCTCATTCAAACTGTTCTCTGTGTAGCAGAGTGAATTTTCTAAATTACAAGTCTGTTTATGTCACTAACCTGTTAAAATCCTAACATGAATTTTTATTCCCCTTAGGTGAAAGCTCAACACCACAAAGTTTTGGTCCACCTGACTAGTCCCATCTGAAACCACGCTCACCCAATTTCCTATGTTCTAGCCACAGGGGCCTCAGTTCAAGTTTTCATATGTGTCCTTTCAGTAACTCAAGAGTTCCTCTCTCAAAGACCTTGCCATAAGCAAGGAATACACTCCTTGCCTCTAATTCCAAATCCTTCATCCTTCATTCTCAGGTCAAATACCAATTCTAATGGAAATCTTCCAAAATCCTCCCCTATTTCAAATAATTTTCTGTTCTTTCTTAGCACAGCATTTTAAAAGTTTGTCATTATCTATTTATGTGGTTGACTAATATCTATAACATAAGCTCCATAAGGATAAGGAATTTATTTTACTGATAATCCATGGCTGAAGGAATAAGTATACATTCATTAATATTTGGTTAAATAAATGAATTAAACTATCAGAAAAGATACCTAAGAAAAATATCAGAGAATCAAAAGAAAACCAAAAAGCTTACTTTTCATTTGTAGAAATGTTAGCATTTATATATTTGTTTGAACATTCAACAAGTATGTATTATGTCAACATGGTAGGTTTTTTTTTTTTTTTTTTTTTTTTTTTTTTTTAAAGAAGGAAGGAATGGAGAGGAGAAAGGAAACACTGCAAGGAAGATCTGAAAGGAAGTATTTAAGAAAAGAAGGCAGAGGAGGAAGAAATACCTTTATTTATTTAGTTGTTAATTTTTGTTTTTCACCCCGGTTTTGGTTCTCAAATCCTGATCCTTGGGTTTTACATGATTTGCACACCAGTGTCTCAGCTGTCGAACCACGGGGCGTGCTCTGGCAGGTACTGTTTCATGTATGTCTATATATGTCCCTTCCTTTATTTCTTTCCCTCACTGTGGAGATAATTAGACAATAAAAGCAGATAGAAACTGGAATTGGAAAGAAAGTAAAAACAGAAGTCTGGGCAATGAAGTTTTTAACAAAAATGAAACAAACTAAAACAAGACTCGGAGGGAAAGAGGGCCCCAGTCGTTGGAGAGAACTGAGTGCTACGAGGGAGAATGTGGGAAACCTAAGAGAAGCAGCACCCAGGTAAGCAAGTCCAGTAGGTCAGGGCGTGAACTTGGGAACCAGCTCTCCTACTCTCTTCCTACTGACCTTTGGCAAACCTAATCATTTTTCTCTGTAAAGTGGAGTAAATTATAGTCCTAGCCTCTTAGAATTATGAGAACTGAGTAACCATAAGTAATTAGTAAAATAATAAGCACCTTTAAATATTGACTGTTATTACTGCTATTTATATGCAATAATCAAAAAGAGCTAATAGCATATGACCCTGCCTGATGAAGAGTTCAGAGGTAAAATAATTACCAACATTTGCTAATCTTTCGTTGGTATGTCACTCAGGACTGAGCAGTTGAAAAGCACTTTTCATGAGTTTGCTAAAATTCTATGGCTTCAATGACTAAGAGCAAACTCCAGCACAATATATGAGGCAGCATCTGACGAAGCAGTGAAACACACACACCACAATAGAAACAGTTATAACACACTTTTGATTAGAAACCATTTCTAACTTTATGTTCAATTTATAGGACTGCATGTCTTAATTAGTAAGAATTACAATGTGATGGCATCTTTGACTGAAAATGCTCAATGAAGGAAAAATGCAAAGGAATTATTAATCAACTTTAAACAAAAGATGTATGGCACACAAAGCAAAGGAAAACAGATAACACATAAAAACGGAAATGCACAAAACTAATAAATTATCTCTTCCTTTTATGAATTAGGCTATTAATATTCATTAAATTCTACCCAAGAAGTAATAACCTAATGGATAGAAGGATGCTAATTCCTCTAAGTAGGTCAGTGGATATACATTTTAGAAAATAAAACGTATTTTTGGAAATTTCATTATAAAGTAAAAACTAAGTATTTTTCTATATGGATAAGCTTTCTATTACTTATTTATAAGCAGGAAAATAAGTTTTTTTTTTTTAAACAATGAGATAGCGGCTTTCCATTACATGGAATAATTATTTAACAGTAGTAGGTATTATAGTATAAAGGTGTTTAAAAACCTAGTGATCTATAATGTAAATCTTAACATACTCTAGAGGCTACAATATTATGTAAAATACGTCAGGCATTATTAAGAAATATGTACTTAAGTTCATTGAACCAAATCCTAAAGTCAGATTCACAGAACATTCTAGGAACACAAAGATTTTTTATTTTTATTTTTCCTGCTGAATCAAGAGTAAAAATTAAGTAGCATTTAAGTTATTTACAAATTCTCAGGAGAGTGAGCAACATCATCAATAAGATGACCCAATCAGACCCCCGCAAGTCCCCCCAACAATAATGTGACCTCCGTCCAAAGACAAAGGTGTCTTTGTGAGCAGTTTTGAGATGGGTCAGTGACTGTAAAGACTGGATATGGCTGCTCTGAGAAGGTGGGCTCGCGCCCAGGCAGAGCATTCACTGACCAAGGTCCCAGCTGACAGATCTGGGAACAGGTCTATCCCCCCAGGACTCAACTCTAGCTCTGTGTGGCACCGGTTCTGCCACCAGCACTATGCTCCAGGGACCCAGGAGCAGTTATGCTCACCCTTGCATCACATAATAGGCAGACAGACCTTGATTCAGGAGTCCTGCCAATCAATTTATCACTTTTCACTCAGGAACGGGCCTAGGAGAAGCCAACCTATTTACACCATCACCCCCATATTCCAGTCCTGTGAATAACTAGAAGAAACCTGGAAGCATTAAAGAGGAGAAGAAGGAACAAACTGAAGGCACATGCAACTCAAAGACAGAAGACAGGTATTTGAGAGATTATTATAACTATAATTCTTGGAAAAGGAACAAATAGACAAGAAAAGCTTAAAAGTTAATCGAGGAAAGGCATTTTCTAGCAATTTAAAGATTCAAAGCTTTCTTCCCACACATCCATCTTTCAGAAATTATTTGATGAACTCCAGTAAAATGAGAAGAAAAAAGAGAGAAACGGGAATTCTAGGATGGATGCAACATCCATCTACCTGCAACAGTAAGTATAAACCAGAGGAAGCTCAGGGTGGGAGGGCTGCCTCTGGTTTACGGTAAATCAATCAACCAGTCCAAACCACAGCAGGAGAAGTGAAGGCCCAACATGAGAATCTTTGGGTTTTTTTTTTTTTCATTTTTAAGGAAAGGTGCAGGGAGGAAGAAGCACTTTTTATTTCTTCTATTGAGTTGCACATCGAGGTAGGTGCCCCAGGCCCTGGAACGTGAACCAGGATCCTTGAGATGTCTGTGGACTGTGGCATCTGAAGGCATCTGACCAAACTGCTACTCCACGGGGGCGCAGTGTGGGCACCACACAGTTATGATAAGGACATATTGCTCTTTTTGTCAACAAACACTATCCAATCATTTAGAAAAACACACACATCAAACCCAAAACAAGAATAAGACTATACATCACTGCTAGCAGAATATACTTCTTCACATTTTAACACTGCTGAAATCTGCCTCACATTCCTCCAGATCACAGTTTAATTAGTAGCCTGCTTTCTCTCTCTTTACGGAACATAAAATAAAACTATGTCTTGTAATCAATGACAGTGCAGATATAATGAAATACAGAAGTAATGATACACTGGGACTCACCTAAGGAGGAGTTGCTCTATACCAGTTACTGTTTAAACCTCTTTATCTGGACAGAGTCACTTATGCACACCACAACCCTTAGGACACTGTCCTTTCTGTGTCCCAGAGATGTGTCATTTAACAGGACGGAAAGTCAATCTTAGAACACTAACAGATATGAACAATATTTATTTACACTGTCCAAATAATGTATATGGTGTTACTGGGCCTGAATGTCAACTTAAGGATAAAGCAAAAAAGAGTTATGACCACAGAAAAAATAAAAACCTTGTGAAGTTAAGAAGATGGCTAAGAAAGGAGGGAAGATAAGTTGAAAGGATAGATACTAATATCTTCAACCTTAGGCTGAGAAAGCATATTTATTTCCTCTTTCACAACTCTAAATCCTCATATTCTATACTGTACTGTGTATTTTATTAGCATAACAGTCAAATATTGGAAGGGGAATGGAAATGAGTCAAATCCTCATCATTCAAAACAAGGGAGTCTATAGATATTTTCTGGAGTTAATAAATCAAGAATAAAATCAAGACAAATAAGTATAAATAATTTAGAATTTTAGAAGAACTGAAAATAGGCTAAAAAGAAGCCTCTTTTGAAGAGAGGGATTCTGAGGTGATACAAACTGATGTGAGAGTCTCATTATTCAGCAATATTACTCTATTGATCACCACATGTGTGCATTACCTTGAGAAAAATCAAGAAAATTGAAAAAAGCAGCAAAAATCATTTTCTTCATCTAAGAAAGCAATCTTACAGTTTCACGGCAGTATTGAAGAATCAGCCTGTAATGTGAACCGAGGTCAGTAAAACAACTAAGGTGTATCAATCATGAAATCAGATTTACTTGATTGTAAATCTGATCACTGTTCTCACCTAAAATAAATAAAGCTTAAAATCATGCAGCCATAGAAGCATCATTTATTATTCTTGCCATGATATATCAATACTTCTTCTGGGTCTAAGACACTCCTGGGAGCAAAAGCCATCAGTTACAGAAGAGAGATCTAGATGGAAAGAGAAGCTACTATTTGGCCCAAAATGCAGAGGATTACTTATACTCTGCCCAACCCTCCCGAGAACCAAGATGGTCAGAGAGCTCACCCCAGGAGGAGAGGGAAGAGACTGCTCCTCTGTGGAAAACAGAAACAGGGACGAATGACATTGTAACTCGTGGGGCACTGAAGCTACGACTCCAGTTCTCCACACTGGCTCTTCCGCCCTGGGGTACAAATGACCATGAGCTGTGGTCTTCAGACCACAAGCTGTGGGTGCCAGAGCTGGAAAGTCAAGGGGAATGCCTTTTCAATTCTGAACTGCCTCCTGGTTTCCTAGCAGTCTTAGTCAAGGCCAAACTCATGGAAAAATGTCATATTCTGAGATTCATAGCTATTTGCTCGTTTGCTGTATTTGGGTACATTTTGCATATTTGCAAGTGTGACTCAGATGTAGGTGAAGTTTAAATATATCCAAATAACAGAGTTTTTACTTCATTGGTTTAATAGGAAAGTGGCTTTAAAGAAATAAAAAATCAGTTGGGAAGGTTTTCTTGTGAAATATTAAGACAAATGATACTAAAAACAGATGCCTAAGTACTGGAGGGAAAAAAACTGATAATTGCTCCAAAAACTATGTATTTGTATAACAGAAAGCAATTTGTTTAATTTTCTACTTTTGCCTTTCAGAAAAATAGTGACTAATTATATTTTTAATTCTTAAAGATAGGTCACCAGTTGCCAGCAAAAATGAGCAATATTAATATGTTAATATAACTAGACTTATACTATTTTTGGCTGAGTAGAAAGTGCTTCAAATAAATTATGATGTGGAATCAGTTGCCTGTAGCCTCTGCACTTTTAATTTCCAGCTAAGAAAGACTCGCCTTTCATTTATCATGTGGCTTAATTATTCATTTAACCACTTTCAGTCATCTATCATCCCAGAAACAGCCTTAATAAATGTGTTCCAAAGGCAACCAATTTTCTTACAGTCATTCACAGTTGAATAGCGCTTGGTTGAAGAAATATTTTAAGCAGTTTTTTTTTTTCACGGGGGAGGTTTTAAGAGGATATGAGTTAGGACTGTCCCTCCCATTAGAGTGTAGGCAGCATGAGAACAGGAAGCGAGCTTTTGCCCTGTTCACTGCTAAACCCACTGTGCCCAACCTGAGCTTGGCCATCCATAGTCTTCCAGTGGCTGTTTGCTGAATGAATGGATGGTCCTGGCATGCTTTTACACTGTCAGTATTGTCTATGCTACACACAGAGAACTATGACCTTATTGCAGACATTTGTGTCCTAGAGACCTTTCCGTACTGCCTAGCACCATGCTACGACTTTACAAGGGAACCAGAGTATGACACAAGACGTCCTAACAGAACGGATAGTCAAGGTCTGTCCCGTTTTGTTTTAAAGGACAGGTGCAGGCAGGAATGAAGGCGAATTGGCAGGAAAGAAGAAGTGGAGGAAGCATCTTTATTTTTATTTAGTTGTTCAACTGGTTGCTTCCCTTTGGGCCATGACTCAACTCAGGTATGCGGCCTGCGCTCCTTCAGAAGTGACTGACCTAACTGCTGCTCCAGCAGGTGTACTGTGGTCTGTATTTCCTTACTTCAGAAAAATCTACCTGTTTCCTCTTCAGTGCTTATGTTGTCTCATGTGAACTCTTATTGCCTTCTCCCATCTGTCCGCATTACTGTAAAATCCTGTAAAATGGCTTGTGTCCCAGGCTGGAATTCCCTAGTGTTATCAGCTTGATGTTCCAAAATAATGAATTATGTCCCTCTGCTCCTCGTATAGGACATGTGTGACATCACATGCATGGTCTTTCACAGGTGGCTCCAGCCCATTTTTCCAGTAGCAACTTGCCTGGTCCCTTTAAAATCTACTCTCAGCCACATTCAAACCCTTCCTTCCCTAAATAGTTTGCATATCTTAATGCCCCAATGTTTTTGCTTGTATTTTTCTGTCTACCTGAAATACTCTTTCCTGTGTCTCTTAACGCTTAGTCAATTGTTCCTTACGTGTGTCCCACTGCATTTTATGTACCTTTTTCTATACACTTAAGAGTTGGACTTAAGTTTGTCAGCCTCCTTCTATAAACAATGATACCGGAGGGGCAGAGATTTTAAAATTCACCTTTTTATTTTTACTAGCCCTGTTACACAGTTGATCCTGAAAACATATTTGATAAATTGAGGTGCAAGTGGCCTCTTCAGATGTTTAGTAGAAAAAAAGACTAAAACACAAGTCTCCCTGCTCCTAATATAGTCAACCCTTCAACTAAACCCTGGGACCTTTTAAAAATGGTTTTCAGACTTGATCCAGCAAACTAACTTCTAAGCATATACCCAAAGATACAAAACACCAATCGGACATATACACACCCACCCCTTACACCCCTTAGTTCATAGCAGCTCATTTCACAACAGCTAGTCCATGGAAACAACCTATATGCCTGTCAGCAGATGACTGGATAAAGAAACTATGGTATATATGCAATGAAATTAAAAGACAAAATGATGCCTTTTGCAACAACCTGGATGAAATGGGAGGTGATTATGCTAACCAAAAAAAAAAAAAAGTACAGAATGATATCACTCGTGTGGAATATGAAGAAACAAAAGATATAACAAAATTCACAGGACATGAGACTGTGGCTAGGGCGGCAGGTGGAGGGAGTGACAGGAGGGAAGAAAGGAAGGAAGAAGCTACCAAGTTGGTGGTAAAGGGCACAAGATAATGGGTGTGGTTTGAAAGGCACACAGATTAAGGTACAAATTCAATTATCCTAAAGAGCATATAACAATGTAAACAAAAAGAATAATATAATTTAAAAAAAACATAGAAATGATTCTCAGTTGAAAAGGAAGTTCTCTCTTTAGGATATACTCTGGTAGCCTACATTTGAATCAGTGATAGGCATGACTGAAAATGACAAAAAGGGAAGGGAAAACAACCAGCAGGTTAGGCTACTCATGAACCATGACAAGCAGAGGTAGGACCTGAGTGCAAACCCTATTAATTAACAACCAGAAGACCAGGTCTCTTAAAGTTTTAACTCCAAACAAAACATCTAGGTTCTTTGTGCCTCATTTTCCATCAGTAAAATAAAGGAAACAACCTCTTTCTTCATGGAACCCATGCAGTTTTGACTCTGGAAATAAAAGTACTATAGGTAAGAGGATATTTTTGTGCTTTTTACTTATTCCAGAATTAAAAAAAAAATTCCCCTGACAGCATTCTACCATAATCACAAGAAAGACATGTTGAAATTTACATTTGAATTTTATTATAAAGTTTTAATTTTCAAATCCTTTGTTCATAAACAATTACAACTGGAAAACAATGCTACTGAAATCTGATTTCTTACCAAAACACTGCTCTCTATTCAGTAACAACAGTGCCATAATGCCCTTACCTCACTAATACTGCATAATCAATTTTGTTTATGTTTCATGATCTATATTTTAAAAGTAATAATGCTTTAAAATATACAGAAAAGGATACAGAGTAATACTAAAATATGCTTACCACCAATCAGAGAACTTTGTGTGAATCATCAACCCTATGGAATAGATACATTATTATCTTCATCTTACAGATGAGAAAGCTGAGTCACAGAGAGGTAAGTAAGTAACTTGCCAAAGTCACCCAGGCAATGAGTAGCAGAGCTTGTTTGGATCTGAATCCAGGAAGTTTTGTGTCGAGTTCCAATTAAGAACTGTGCTCATGTTGCCTCATGTAATATAAACTGACATTCCTGCCACTCACTTAATAAATGTTAATATTTTGTCATATTTGTTAAGATATTTTTAAAAGAAAATGTTATATATCTAGTCCAATTTCCTGAACTCATTCCTATCCCTCCTCTCCACAAGCAACCACTATGATGTATCTGGTATGCACCCCCCAATCCCATCATGTTTCATAATTATATGTGTTTTCTGTGTGTTTATGTGTATAAACCATACACAGTAATGCTTTTTGTAAAGTATGGTACTTTACATATTATGCTGCAAATTCATCCTTTTTTATATTAAAGGGAGGGAGAAAGGAGGAAGGATGTAGGGAGGGAAACAGGGAGGGAGAAGTATCATTATTCATTTAGTTGTTTATTTTGGTTTTTTACCCCAGTCCCAGGTCTCGAACCCAAGTCCTCAGGCTTTACATGCGTCTCAGCTGCCTGAGCCATAAGGGCACAATGGCTGCAACATTGTTTTTAATATTTATCTACATTAATAAATACAGGACTGGCTGATGCCTAGATTCCATTGAAAATATATCGCTACTTCTCTACTCATAGACTTTAAGGTTGCTAACTGATTCTTTCCCTTGTTATCATGAAGTTGCAATGGATACCTCTGCACATTCTCCTTTTATGTCAATATGAAGGACAGATGCTTAGAAATTTAATTCCTAAGTTGTGTGATATGTGCATCTTTAATTAGGTTTTGTACATTGTTTTCCAAAGTGGTTTACCAATTTATATTCCCACTAGCATGTCCCTATTTTTCCACACTTGTAACAACACTTAGGATAGTTAAAATGGATAATTTTTGCCTTTCTGATAGTATCCTCATTGTTGTTTTAATTTGCATTGCACTGATTACCAGGGAGGCTGAGCATTTTTCATGTTTACTAACTATATGAATTTCTTCTTATTAAAAGTGCTCCTACATTTCCTTTGCTCATCTTCCTTATTGGTTTAACCTTTTCCTGACGGGTATGTGGCAGTCCTTTATATATTCTGTATATGAATATTTCTGGTTAGGCACATTAAAATCACCTCACATATTACTATATGTCTTTTAAGTTTATGATATCCCTTGTCTTAGTTAAGAGTTTATTTGAAAATTGTTAGTATTTTCGATCTTTTCTTTTATGGCTTGTGCTTTTATGTGTCATGTTTAGAAAAATCTTCTAATTCCAAGGCCATTTTGCAAGACTTCCTTCAATTTTATGTTTTGTATTTCTGCATTTAGATCTTTAAATGAGATTTATTTTCATGCCTGATGTGAGATAAAGACTTAATTTTATTTTGTTCCACATGGCTGACCAATTATCCAATAACATTCACTGACTGGTCCATTCTTCTCCCGCTGATTTCCTTTTCAGTTCTTTTTCCTTCCCCATCCTGGGTCTCAGTGTCCCAGGTCCTTGAGCTTGACATGATCCACACCTTAGTTGCTGAGCCAAGGGGTGTGCCTCCCACTGACCTTCTTATGCTGTCTCTTTCACATGTAGTTCTCGTATATGTAGAGCTATGTTTCTGGTTCTCTATCCTTTTCCTCTGTTCTGTTTGCCTATCTTTGTATCAGGTCACCCCATTTTTAACTCCTAAAACTTTGTAACAAGGTATATACAAGGTATGTATGACATAAATTATAATGAGCCTTCATTATTACTTTGGTAAAACTGTCTTTGTAAAAACCTAAATTCATTAAAAACATCTCAATAAAATCCCTGTGACACTGAAGTAGGAGAGTCAAGAGCTGGTAATTGTCAAGTAGAAAAAAAATGAGACCTTGTGATACTCAGCAGAGGGGTGGAAGGTGGCCTTCAAAGGCAAAAGGTGCTGACAGCACAGATGTAAAAGGGTTCACAAAACTCAGCAACATATTAAGGATCTCTTACTTATTTCATCAAGGTTTGTTTTTGGAAAAGGGAAAGGGGTAGCCAGGTCCTCAGAGAATGCAGGTCAGGGTGAGCATTTAAAGGACCAGGAATTAGAGGACAAAGAAATGTCCATGTGATCAGTTTCACTGGTCTATCCACACATGGTAAAGTCATCAAGGTTCAAAACGTGTTCTCTTCCTGTGGACATGCTGTCCCATATCATAAAGTAGGAGACGGATTCCATTTCTTCATCACCCAGTTAGGTGAGTGGGTGAGTGAAACAAGGTTATTACTTTCAAATGATGTGAATGTCAAATGCTAAGTCCTAGAAACACTCTTAGAACCAGGTATATAATTTTCCCTAGATTATGTTCTCATCATCATTACTTACCAACATAATGGCCGTATGTGTACTGTACACAAAGCACTGGGATGGAAAAGGATGCATACAGTTCCATTAAAGCCTCCTTAAGCATTGCAAGAGAAGGGGAACACAGGTAAACTAGGTGAGCACCAAGTTCATTAACTTTCTTTTAAGTTCATTAACTTTCTTTTAAGAGGACTAACGAAATAAGGCCTTTATCAGATCCTACCAAACACCCCACATGACCCCTTACCACCACCACCGATGGTAACTCAAGGGTGAAATTATGTAAGGGAAAAAAAGGAATGGTAGAAAGTTAAAAAAGAGATACGAAGCAATACAAATTGCTGATGTCCAGATTTCCCAATATTCTCCTTATCTGGACTATCTCCTAGTGACTTTGCTATTCAATCTCTCTGCCATAAGAAATCGAAAAGAGAAACAGTAAAGAGATGAAATAAAAAACATATATAAAGGAAATAGTATATGAAGTGATACAGAAAAAGGTACATCCTTAAGGGAAAACTAATATGCAAAATTAAATGTTAATACATAATCAGTACGATGGTAAGAAGATCCAAGTGGAATTTCTTATTTTCCAAAACTGCCCTTGAAGTCCATAGCTGAAAGCAGAGGTACTAATCAATCTCTTCCCCGCTTCCTGGTTTGGGGAATATGTTACCCATGGTACCAGTCCCTCCCCCATAATGGACACAATTCAGCAAAAACTCCCATTGAGAAGGAAGCAAAGGGTTAGTGTTGTGGGGAGAAGCTATCCGCACCTCTCATCCTATGGGATGTTTCTATAGCTTGTGTAGCAAAGGAGCATACAATATGGGACAACTTGGTATCAGCAGTTACTTGGCAAGGGGACGTTATTTATTTTAGCTGAAAACACAAAACTAATGACAAAAAGAAAATGATTTTACATTTCATGCACCACCTAGAAGGAGTTAATACCTTTCCCAGATTTAAAGGTTATTTATTGCCCTCCAACTTCTTAGTTTAAAACAATGAAAGCTCAGTTTTGCTAGTTTAGGCAGAAAAATAATTAATAAAGGTCAAGAATTTCCTCACACACCAGTAATCAGTTCATTAACAATTCCCTGACTACACCCCCGATCCGCTCTGGTGGAGACAACCTGGCCACCAAACTCCAGTCTGAGCCCCGACACCAGAACTACGGCTGGAACTGTGCTCCTGTTGCCTCTAGAAATTGACTGTATTTGCCAAAACAGACTCTTCTATGTACTTCTGAGAGTCTGGTGTCAGTGGATGTGACTGGAAAAGTCTAAGGTCACAAGACTGGGCCCTTGCTGAAATATCAACTTGGAAGGCAGGTTTCTCATCTCTCCAATGAGGAAGTGCCAATAAACAAAGGAGGGAACTCTCAAGAGGAAGACTGGAATTGACAGGTGGCTGGAGTGCCCTATATTGTGGATCCTGTGGTCTTTAGATTATTGCTCCTCAAGCTTCAACACGCATCAAGTTACCTGGAGAGCTTGTTAAAACGCAGATTCTGATTCAGTGGGTCTGGGGTCTGCGATTCTTCATTTCTAATAAGTCCCCATAAAATGCTGGTGATATTGGTCCCTGGACCATATTTTAATAGATGAACTTGGAATCCTTCACTACTTAACAGTATTGAACATAGTCTAATAATGCCATCAATGATGATGATAATGAAAACAAAAATATTAATAATGGTGGAAACTATTATTTGTTGAATGTTTATGTGAGGTGCCTATTTAGTGTTTTACCTACCATTTTAAATCTGATAGTCAAAGAATCCTGTAAGAGAGGCATTATGATTACTTTGTAAAAGAGGAAAATGAGTCCGAGAACAAAGAAATGACTTCGTTCAGGTCACAAGGCCAGCAGGAGGCAGGGACAGGACTCAACTGAGGCACATTTGATTCCAAACTCAAAGTGACCAGGTTCACTATCTCAATGCCCAGCACTGCCTGCCAAAACAATCCTTAGATAAATGTCCTTTTATCACGAGGAGGAAATAACATAAATTGAGACTGAATTTTTACTTTGCTTCTCCAATCTTCATAATTAATGTCTCAAATCTTCCAGCAGGCAGGTACAGGAAAGGGTGTAGTTAAGAAAAAAATTATAGTTTTGTTCCATTTAGTAAAAAGCACGTATTTCTTGTGAAATAAGGAATATACATGCATACACGACATATGTACACACATACACAAAAGCATGCACATACATTTGTCCCTTTTATTGAACACTGTTCTAGTGCATTCTACCTTTGAATGACACCCATATTCCTACTTCCCACACTGAAAATAACTAAAAGCAAAACAACCATAAAAATGCTAGCCTCTAGTTTGTTGCCTCTTTCAGGAACAGAATCCAGAACGTCCTTGGAAGAATCATCTCCGTGACTCCCATATTCGACCTGTGGTCTGTGGAGGACTGATGTCAATACTGTCTCCAGGGGCGGGGCTGATGCTACGATGACGATTCTGGGTTAGCAGGAATGCTGTGATGTAGGCTCTGCCTACTGATGGTCAGGAAGCCCGGCAGCATCTAGTAACCACCACGAGGACCACGCAGGGGTCAAGTAACTGTCTACAGGGACATACAGGTGCATACTCTTGTGTTAACACAGATCAAATAACTAGAATACATAACTCCATTTTTAAAAGTTCTTGGAACTCAATTTTACATGAGCAGTTTTTCAAAAAGTATTCTACTAAACGCTCTGGACTATACCACTCTTTTCCTCTTACTACATTTTGTTTTGTATAAAATATAAGCAATAATTAGAAGAAAAAGGTAAAGAAATCAATAAAAACAACTAAAAATCTAGAACAAGTAAATAAAAACATGGTGACTAAATCGATTCCATGGAGAATAGGAATTATTCAACAAATGGTGGACATTTAAGTACCTACAAAAATAGTGAAGTGAGGTTTCACCTCAAAATATATTCTAACTGTAGAGCTAAGTGTAAAAAAAAAAAAAAAAAAAAAGGAAGGAAGAAAGAAAGGAAGGGAGGGAGGGAGGGAGGGAGGAAGGAAGGAAGGAGATGGAGAGAAGAGAAAAACAAACCATTAAAGAACCGGAAGAAAATACTGGTAAATATCTAATTTAAGACAGGGAAAGGACATCCTAAACAAACACCAAAGGCAGAAAAGATGACAGACAGCTAGATAAAGGATTAAAAATGACTTTATAAAAATTATAAAAATCCAAATCTCAAAAAAATCATCAACAAATTTAAAGGTTAATGACAAAAGTGGGAAATCTATTTCCAATAGACATGATAGACCATAAGTTACTATTTCTAATAAACAAAGACACTATAAATCAATTAGAAAAAAATAAATGTATTTTCAAAAGAAAATAAATTATAATTCTGATACGCAAAAGTTGATTTCTTGCTATAATAAAGCTTCCAGGAAAAGAGTTAATTTTAAAAGATCCTCACACAAAATCATAAAGAAAGCTGTGTAAGTGTATTTAAGAAATATACCTATAAAATCCCAACTCATGACACAATAGACATAAATAGACATAAATAGACATAAATTTATGACAAATGTCCCTAGATTTACATAAACATGTGAAAAATAATTGGAATCTGGGAGACAGTCAATAATTCTTCTAATAATATATTATCCTCTTTATTCATTAATGTTTCACAATATTTGGGCTGAGCAGTATGAAAGGGTTAACATGAATATTAATGATTTTATCTACACCTTGATTAACATTTTGTAACTTTGTGAGTTTAGTTCTTGACAGAAATAAGGATAATTTTTCATTACTGGAGTAAAATTTAAATGGGTCAGTAAAACTCAACAAAACAGAACAGTTTCTCTCTGTTTTTGACTGGCTCAATAGTCGTTTGTCAAATTATTTATTTCTAAAACATTATTTAAATATATTTCTACAACAATTTGATAAAGACTCAAACTAACACAACATCCATTCTGCCTTTAGCTAGTTCTATCGGAAGCTTTCTTCTTTGCTTATTCCCAAATATGATTTGCATATTAACTGTACAAGAACATCGGAAGTGCTAGATTCTATATTTTTTAAAAAACTATGTTTAGAATGAAGACTATTATAAAACATGCAAAAACAAACTTTTATGGAATACTCTGTTCCAAATAAGTTTTCCTCAGGAACACATGTGCTACATAAATAACAGTCTTATACTAAGTGTTCTGTTAACATGGACCACTCTGCAAACATATTCCTGAATTCTGTTCTCAAATGTGTTAAGTGAGAATGTAGAAAACTCTGTCAAGCCAAGACTCCTAATTAATGAAACAAGAGGGGGGTAGAACAAATATATAAGAACAAATTATAAAGAAGAACAAATATATAAACCAGATTTGCAACTACTTAAGTGAAAAAGTACCCGCCCTTCTCACACCAAGAGTCAGATTTGCTAACATAAATAAAGCTAATAAAGACAGCATTGTGTCTAAGGTGCGAGGATTAGTCAAATGTCAGGTTGTGATTAAATGAAGAAGCTAAAGAGAGAGAGAGAGAGAGAAAGAAAGGACGGTAGAGATAACCCATCAATGGGAGAAAATATTTGCAAATCACATGTCTAATAAAGGATTTAAAACCAAAATATATAAAGAACTCTCACAACTCACCAATAAAAAGACAACCTAGTTAGAAAATGGGCAAAGAATTTGAAGACATTTCTTAAAAGGAGATATACAAATGGCCCACAAGCACATGAAAAGAAGTTTAATATCATTAATCATCAGGATAATGGAAACCAAAATCACAATGAGATACTGCACACATCCACCAGAAGAGCCGTGCGTATGTATATGTGTGTGTGTGTGTGTGTGTGTGTGTGTATATATATATATATATATATATATATATACATACATTTATATATACGCACACACATTTTTTAAATGGGAAATAGTAAGTGTTTGGCAAGCATGTGGAGAAACAAAATCCTTTTTCCATTACTGGTGAGACTATAAAATGATGGAGCTTCTCTGGAAAAAACCAATTTGGCTCCTCCTCAAAAGTTAAACGCAGAGTCAATGTATGACCCAGCAATTCCACGGCCAGGTAGAGGCACAGAGAAATAAAAATATGTGTCCACACAGAAACTTGTACACAAATATTACTATCAGCATCATTCATAATAATCCAAATGGAGAAAACCTGAATGCCTATCAATTCATGAAAGAAAAAACAAAATACAATGTAGCAATATAATGAAATATTATTTGGCAATGACAAGGAAAGAAATGCTGATAAATGCTGTAACACAGATAAAACTTTAAAAAATTATGCCAGGGCAAGAAGGCAATCACAAAGGGTCACATAATATGATTTTATTCGTATGATGCAGAAAAGACAAACCCATAGAGATGGGAACTACTGGTTGACAGGGCTGGGAAGAGGGGACAAGGCTCTGCTAACAGGTATGGGGTTTCTATCTGGGATAATGAAAAGGTCTTGAAATTTGAGGGTGGTGATGGCTGCACCGCTCTGACTAGACCAAAACCCACCAAACTGTGTGCTTTAAAAGAGTGAGCTATATGGCATGGAATTACAGCTCAAGAAAACTTTGATTTTAAAAAGAAAACAATGAATACACTGAATAGCATAATTTGGGATCAGGATGCATGTTTTCATTGTATATTTTATTAATAATACAAAAAATGAAAATATAATAGTATATACTATGCCATAAAATCATAAGTTGAAGATTTTCTTCGGAGAATCTTTAAAGTTGACACACAAATTGGGAGAGCATGTTTGTAAAGCAACTTAATTTTAGGAAGTTACAGGATAAAGGCACAGGCACCTTGGTCTTCTAGAAAGCTTTTCCCATGTAGAAAGTCTATATGAACTGGGACTAAAATAAAACCAAATATGCCACACACTTCCACTTTCTACAGTCTGCACGTCTGTGGCCTGTCCCTAGATCTATTTCTGGACTATTAGGTTTGAATAATGAACCCAAAAGCATGACAGTCAAACTCCCTTTATATCATAACAGCCCAGATTAAATAAATACTGAATGCTAAAATCAAAGAACAATAGAATACAAAATTACAGATACGAGGCCCCATGTAATCAATTATTCCCCTCCTCCTTCCAATCCATTCCAGCTAGACTCATGTATTCCAGGAACACATTACCTGATTCTTCTAAGTTTTGAGAGAAAAGATCAAATACTTCTTTTAGAAATGTTTGTTCCCTTTTTTAAAAAAACTTGTTTTAAACTGCCACACCAACAAAAATGAATGGAAATACCAAGTTGGTTCAGACAAATTAATAAGATAGAAAAATATTAGATCTATTGTCATTATATGCCTAACTCAGTATCATTTTGGTTTCAATCAGCAACCAAATACCTTGATACTAATAGGAGAGCATTTGAAAAAAAACTTTCAAAAATAACTTTACTATATAAAAGTTCAGCTTAACAGCAGATACAAACCTTAAATCTAGGCATGCAATATCAACAGCACAATCCTACAGCTGTCCTCTCTACCTTGAGGTACATCAACTGGATGATGGCCTTAATGCAGATGAATCTCCATTACAGTATCACCTGGATGTAATACAGTTCATTATTTTTATCTTTCTGAGAATAATGGCCTAAATTCTAGCAAACTGAGCCAATGGTCTTAGAAGTGGGGATGGAGCAGAATTCTCTGGTATATGTGGATGAGGGACTCACTGTCACCTCACGGGCCATACCTGGTATGCACTGTGCTGTAGCCTCAGTGGTTATTGTTGGAGCAACTGGGGGCTGCTGCTGGCTGGAACTCACTTCTGGCTCTGTGTTAACTGAGGGAGAAAGGGCTACCTCACAGGAGGAGACTTGGCTGGGCAGGTGAGGCAGGAACTCTTCAGAAGCAACTTGCTCGTCCTGTCCAGGCAGCTGCAGGGCAGACAAAGGGATGCTGATCTGTTTGTTAGGATGGGATGTGCTCACAGGCACCTGCATGGCCACCTGCGGGTTGGTGCCATGGGAACCAGGAGGTCCTCTGCTTGGGGAAGCCAGAGATACCCTGGTAGACTTTTGTACAAGTGACCTAGACATCACGGAGGGGGAGACAGGCACACCGTGTGGGTCTAGCTCAGTGCTGATGGCAGATGTTACATGGGGAATCAGCTTAGCAGACCCCACACAAGAGGGCCCAGCATGAGACTGAGGCTTGGGTTTTGCCATCTGTGTCAGTGATAGAGCTGGCCCATCCACCCCTCCAGTTAGCTCTGCATTTGCCACAATGTAATAATCTTCAGGAATCTCTTGTTTGATTTTCTTAATGATGACATCATTGCTGCATTCATCAACCATCTGAGCCTGGGAGCTCGAATGGAGGGAAGACGGGACTATTCCAGGTCTTTTTCGTGCAAGGCTTTGTGGCCTTTGGGTCTGGGGTTCAAAGTCACTGTCTTCGTCTGTAACAGAAGACTCACAAACCATGTCAAACAGGGTGTTTTCATCCTCGTATTCTTCAACAGCTTCGTCCAGTTCAGAAGGCTCACTGCAATAGGAGAAGTCACAAGAATCTCTGGTCCGATTGCAGTCTAATTTCGTTTTCACTGGTCTCCCAGGGTACCTTTCAACAGGGCTAGTTTGTGTCTCAGAGGGTACTCCAATTATACTGGGACTGTCAGAGTTAAAACTTCTGTTATCCTGGAAACACACTCTTTCTTGGGACCCAGCTCTGCAAGTAGCTGTCAGTGGCCAGTGATAAGCATGGCCGGCACTACAGCCCCACATTGCTGTCAGGTTCCCATGGGAACCTTCTGAAAGCAAATGTTTCAAGTTTGGAATGAGGCTGCATATAGTCCCATGGCTGTGGGCCCAGCTGACCAATTTGGACAGATTCTCAGATGAGGTATGAAGGCAATCCTCCATGTTACAGGATCAGCAGTGGTTTTCCTAAAGGGAAATAATCAAAATAAGAAGTCATTATTACCCGCAACATTCCTGTATCAATTATATCAGTTCCTTTGAACTATGAGCATGTGGCATAAAAAAAGAAAGAAATATACTTCAAAACTGTATCTACTTAAATCATTGCATGTGGCAGAAACAAGAAGAGAATACAGGAAAAAGTAAAGAGTTGATGCTTATCAAGGTTGTGGAATTTGAAAAAAACTTGTTAGTTGCCCTTATTATAATAATGTTTGCATAAGAAAGAAGAAAAGCAATAAGCAATGAAAAAAAGGTGAGTTTTTTCATAATACAGTACTTTCAACATCCCACAGAGCGAGGTTTAGTATATACCCCTTAATAATTAAAGGTATGTATTTTTTATCACACACACACACATATTTACCAAGAGGATGCACTTCCAACTTCACTCTGGCATGAAAAAGTTCCTTACTAGAGGCAGAGCCAACACAGGTTTAAATCCTTCTAGATTTATTCACCCTTCTAGGGTGAATATCACAGCAGCAAAGTCAGTCCTTTGATGGGTACCAGAAAAAACACAAGTGGGGAGTCCAGGGCTAAATCTGGGACTAAAAGAAGAAAAGTCTTTAGCAGAGAAGTGAGCACAGATTGGGAAGAGACCTTCTAGAGTCACTGCTGGGATCAGGGCACAGCAGGCTGCAGGGCAGAAGTGAGCCGGCACTCTACTCAAACCTTAACAGTAGGCTTCCTGCCACCTTGCTGTCTGAAATTGCTGAAATATAGCCTTTCAGCTCACAATTAGAGGTAAAAGATGTATGATGCATTCTACCATCTAAGGTTCTTGCACATCCAAGGACAACCAACTACGAAGTAGGGGTAACCATTCTTTATTGGGCAAATGGCAGAAAGATCCACTTGGCGCACCCCAGTGACTAAGGTACAGGCCGTGTCCAGCCTATACAATAGACACCTGGGTTTGAAACCTGGAGCCAGAGATGAAAAGCAATAATTTGTTACGGGTCCTTAACTGAGGAAGAGGACAGCATGGTGTATGGAACAATGCAAGCAAAATAGAGTCTGCACATGAATAAGTCAAGGTAAGGCTCTACCAAAAGGGAGATCCTGGGGAGAACTGGGCAGAAGGATCTGATGTGTGATTTATTTCTGTCCATGTCACCTGCAGCTGTAGGCAATAAAAGGTGCCTCACTGGAGATAGGCTCAGTACTCAGGGACCAAGATGCAACTGCAAAGCCAGGGGGGTCATGCACCATTTCCTGCCAGGTCTCCAGGGCACCCCATCAGCAGAGTTAGGTAAAGTTAAATCCTTTAACATGTTACAAGGCCTCTGTGATGCAGGCTGACCATGGTCAATACTCAAGCCTCATTTCCTGTTACCATAGTCTTTTCCCACACTGCTTGTGGTCTCTTCTTTTATGAACAACTTTTCTCACCCCCACTGGGCCTCTAAAACCCATTCTTTGGCATGATATGCAGCCCGCCTCTTTCTTCAAGTGGAAAACCTTCAAGACTGAACCTGCGATTAGCTCCACTTGAAGACTTTCAGACTCCAATCTCTCAGCCACAGAGACACAGATTCTCTTTACCTGAATATTCATCCGCTCTTGAGGGTCCCTGCCTTTGCTGCACTGTTCTCTTTGACATTCTTGTCTGTTTCTCAGATGTGACTGAGGGTTCTCTGAGGACAATGACTACGATGTAATTTTTCACTCACAAATGAGGACCTACTTGAGGATACAGAAGTTAATAACATATGCCCCTGCTTTAAGGTATTGTTAATCTACTGTTGGTATAAATGGAGAAAGAACGAATGTATAAAACACTGGCAGCACCATCAACACTAACAAAGTGAACATGAAAAGTCTTCAAATAAGAAACATGAAATTCCTATCATACTTTTATTGTAATCATTCAAAGGATGAGATGTTTTCCCTGCTGGTATAAACAAACACGGTTGTCACATGCATGTAGGAAAGGAAAAACAGAGCAGCAGATGTTAGGAAGCAACACCATAAGTGGAAAGAACAGTGACTGGTGTGGATGCCAGCAGATTCAAGTTGTGGCTCTGATGCCTGTGGCCTTGGGTAAGTCACAATTATCTCTGAGCTGAAAATGACAATGTATATGATCTTTATGCTTCCTTTGTACTCTAGCAATTTAGGGACTTATTTAATAGTTCTTTCATGTATCTTTAGTTAAAGTAGAAATGTAGATAAAAAAGACTGGGTTATTTGGGGACTTTGGTTTTATATATATATATATATATATATATATATATATATATAATTTTTATTTTAGCTTTCTTATCTATTTAATTAGCATGGTAGAGACTGTTATTTGCTTACTTAGCACTGATCCATTTTATTCCTCATGGAGTCCCATGGGGTGGGGGTGGGGATACATTCATCTAAAATATATTTTTATAGCTTCCCTCGATCTATGACACAGTTCTGGCCAATGATCTATAAATGTAGTCACCTAGGCAGGGCTTCTGAGAAAGCCCTTTGAAACACAGACTTGTCTAATTTTTGCCTTTTGCCTTTAGCCCTTTGTCCGCTTTCTCCCTGTCTGGAACTAGGACATGAAAGCTGGAGTTCCAGAGGTCATCTCTAGGAACATGGAATAAAAACTTATGGATGGGAGAGAAGAGACAGGAGCACGGATCACTGGTGACATGGGGCCACTGAATCAGCTCTGAGCTTCCTAGGACTCCTTGTTACATAAGAGAAAAAAATAAACCCTCATCTTCACTGTCTGTAAAGACCACCGCTTACATCGCGATTGTTGGAGTATTTGATTACATACAAATGAACCCAACTGCAGATACACAAAAAATAATCCATTCATCTCTGGTTTTTGAAACTTTAAAGCAAAATCTTTCATTTTCTTTCCTGCACCATACTCTAGTACAACTGCTTCGCAGATCAGACCTCACACAGAAATTCCAGGGAGGCTGTAGCTCAGCTGGCTCAGGCACAGAGTATGAAAGAAATGAACTCAGTTTTGAAATCCGTGGCATGTGGGGGTGGGGGACAAATAGAGAAATTATTGGGAAGGCTGTAATTCTGTCAAAGTATATATAACTGTTTTAATTCTGATAGCAAAAAAAAAATATAAAGATATTATGAATCATCTAGATAACTACCTTATTTCCAATGATCACTCTTTGCCTCTATAGCTATACTCACATTTGTGACCATAAGCACATAAAATGACATCACTCAACTTTCCAGGTTGCTGGGTAATCAATTCATGCTGTGCTCTTTATAACAGACATAAATACAAAATTTCTCCTGTATTAATAATTTTCAAATGAAAGGCAGTCATGATGTGACATTATTGAAAATGGTACGTGTGATGAAGTATTTACCACTTTAAGTACCGCAGATTAAGGAGAAAATAAACAGGGAAACAACAATATAAAAATGAAAGGAACTGAAATAAATGATACATGTTCCTAGAAAGAAAATAACATACATTTGGCACAATAGCTGAAGATGTTGTAACTGTTCAAATATGTAAAAATGTAGCAGACGCAAAACAAAATTGTATAAGCATGTGGAGTTCAAAAGAACTTGGTGTGCAGGTAAAGTAGTACCTTTGCTAAAGACCCCATAGACAGATCAAGACATTACAATGAAAATACATAAAAGACAAGATGCACAAAATTTAAATTTTGTTAAAAGCATATCTACTTAATTCTATCATAACTATAAACCTTTAAGAATCAACAGGTAATCATCAAAAGTCACTTTTGTTACATCCTGAAATTCACTGGCAATCTCATGAAGACGCTCTTAAACTTCTCTTGAGTACCATAAAATAAAAATATTTTTCCAGTATTACTATTACATATTTCAGCCAAGCAACCAATGTTAACTGGTAGCTGTGAGACCATCATTTGCTAATATGTAAGGTGATTAAATGGATTGAGTCCCAAGCTGATAAGGAATAGCTATCAATATATGGCAATATATTCTAAGTTTAATACAAAATATAATATACAATAAGACAAAATATATTCAAATTGCTGAGACTAAGTAGTTGCTACAATTTCCTGATTTCCTTCAGCAGTTCGATAAGCTCTACGCCAAAAAATAATGCTTTTTCTACATGTGTACATTTTTAAGAATTGAAAAAGAACTTCAAATAGTATTTTCTGGTATCTAATCTGGGAAATGATTGAAACACTCAGTTTATATTATCAAGTGACACTTCATTAAAAATTGAAACTCAAGGAGCAGAGTTTAAGATGAGATTTGATTATCTCAAATCAGCAAACAAACTATAAAGTCATCATACTGCATACTAACTATTCATTCCTATTTTTATTATTAAAGTCAAAATAAGAAACATATTAAATCTAAAATGAGGCTTTCTACCATTAATCCTAACATTTATCATTAGATTTCAACAGAACGACAATATGAAACTAATTATTACACCTAATATTTATCAAACAATTATTGCTTGCTAGGTACTGACTTGTGAGCACTTGATATTCCGATAATCCTAATTATAGCAATAATTCTAATACATGAGGTAAATTATTATACTTATTGTATAAACGATCAAAGTCAGCCACTTGGCTAAAGAAATGGTACAGGCAGAATTGGCACTTCAGTCTTACCCAGAGCACATGCTTTTAATGAGCATACTACACTGCCTCTAGCATTATAATAGTAGACGGCACCTCAAGTCTGGCTTGCTCTCATATAATGTTAATTTGAATTTATGTTGCTTTTATGGTTTTACTTTAATTAAAAGGGTATGTTTTGGTTTATAGCTATATCAGAACTATCAATACAAATTGTATGTTTACACGTAGCTAAACAACATTAAGATAAAAATGACTTAAAACCAGCCCTAGGTATAATGAAGTTCTGTGAAAGTATTTTTCTTTCAAAAGTCTGAGAAAAATGATAAAGAAAAATTATGTCACTTGCCCAAGAGCAGACAGAACAATTTTACAGCAAATATCCATGAATGTTTAGCTGGTTCAGTGACAGCAATATGCCCCCCACAGTCTACAGTCTCTCTGTATAAGGTTCTGAACCTTTCAAAGGCTTTGTTGTTGCTTTTATTTTAATACACTGAACCTCAATTGTTAATGGATAATGAACATGACAAAAAAAGAAACAAAATCTGAGTAGCCATATATCTATAAAAGAAACTGAATTTTTTAAATTTTTTCAAAAGAAGGATTTCACTGGTAGGTCCTATCACACGACAAAAAAAGAAACAAAATCTGAGTAGCCATATATCTATACAAGAAACTGAATTTTTAAAATTTTTTCAAAAGAAGGATTTCACTGGTAGGTCCTATCACACATTTAAGGAAGAAATAATATCAAAACTGTAAATATTTTCCAGAGGAAGCACTATCCAATTTGTTTGAAGAGGTCAGCATAAACCTAATATCAAAAGATAATGGAATTAAAAAAATTATAGATCAATATTTCTTATTTTGAGGTAAAAAGCCTTTACAGAACATCAAAAATTGAATCCAACAATATACAAAACAGGCAAGACATTAGGACCAAGTAAGACTTATCTCAGGAATGCAAGGTTGGCTAAATATTCAAAAACCAATGAACATAATTCAACAAATTAATAGTCCACAGGAGGAAAAACATGACCATTTTGATACCAAAAAAAGCATTTGAAAAAATTCAATATGCATTTATGATAAAAGCAACTTAGCAAACTAATGACAGGAACTTCCTTCTATCAGACTGGCAAAGGGCACCTATGAAAAATCGACAGTATCATACTTAACGTAAAAAGATTGAAAAGATTGTTTTCTCCCAAAATCAGAAATAAGGTTTTAAAAAAAAGCCCACCTGTCTCACTTTTCTTCAACATTGTATGAGAGGTAGCAGCCACTGAAATAATGCAATAAAAGAAATAAACAGAAATAAAACTGTTTCTATTTGTAAATGACGTGGCTCCTTACAAAGAAAATTCTAGATTATTCACCAAACAACTGCCAATGAACTCATAAAGGAATTTAGCACAATAGGATACAAGATTAACAGTTTAAAATCTATCAGAAAATGAAAATGCTTTAAATTCTATTTACCAGAGTGCCAAATATACTAAATACTTAGGATTAAGTTTGAAAAAAGATGTCCAAGACTTCTATACTAAAAACTAAAAGAACATTGCTGAGATAAACTAAAAATGACCTAGTTACACCATATTTGTGGATATTTCAAAGATTCAATATTAAGTTAGTATTATTCCTAAATTATTATATTCAATGCAATTCAGATCAAAATTCCAGCAGCCTTTTTTAGTAGAATTGACAAAGTGATTTTAAAATTTATAGGGAAATTCAAAATATCTAGAATAACTAAAGCAAAAATTTTAAATAAGCATAAAATGAGAAAACTCACTCTATTTGATTTCACAGCTATAATACTTTCAAGCTACAGTAATCAAGATCATGGGGGTAATGGAAAAAGAATAGACAAAACATCAATGAAATATAATCAGTGTCCAGAAATAGACACACACATATAGGGTCAACTGATTTTTGGCAAAGGTGCAAAGGCAACTCAGTAACAAAGAAATAGCTTTTCAACAAACGGTGCTAGGAGCAACTGCATCCCAACTAATAAAAAACCCTTAGTTTATACTATGTAAAAATTAACTCAGATTATAGACATAAATCTAAAAGTTAAGACTAGGAAACATCTAGAAGAAATCATAAGAGAATGTTTTTGTGACCTTGAGATAGCAAAAATATCCTAGGATGCAAAAAAGCATGAGTCGTTTTTTAACTAAGTGATAAACTGAACTACATTAATTGCTCATGGAACAAAAATACAGGACCTTAGCAGGGATGGAAAAGGGATCCATTAAGTTTGAACACACTCAACAATGCTACCTTCTTACAAGATTTTCCCTAAGTGTCAATGTTATCTAAGAAAACTTGGGAATGGTATATAAAGCACTGATGATCTCAACTAATAACCAGTAATGAACAAGGCTAGAAACAAAAGAAAACAAAACAAAATGTTGGAGGTACGGTTCCTTTAAAAAACTAGAAATAAGGTTGCTATATTTTTCTTACTTAATATTTTCTTACTGATACATACTAGTCCCTATTTTATTTTCTCACTAGTTACAATTTAGGATCTAAAAAGTTGATTGTATAAGCCTAATTTCCCCATAGTCTCATGGAAAGAGGCAATTTATTATATATACTATGTATAGAAAAATATTCAAACAATTGGAATTTCACCAAAAAACAGTCTGAAAGAAAAAGACCTAACACTAATGTCCATTAACATGTTGAAAGAAGACACCACTTTAAAACATAGTTAAAAGATGCAGACAAAGATTATTCATTACTATAGAGGCCAAGTATATGCTTTCCAAAATTTAAAACACATTTATTGCTTCAAAAAAAAATCTATATGTCAATTATATAAGTTAGTTCAGGCAGTAAAAATGGAATTACAGAAGCACCCTAGTGGAGTAGTGATTTGGTCAGCTG